>AWOL01S0013678.1:84010-109166 GCA_000715115.1 Nicotiana otophora | reverse complement strand
TATACACGCGTATATAATGCCATCTGGTCATGGGTCAATGTACATGTATAAATGCATGAAATGCATAAGAAATACATTAATAAGATTTTACGGAATATCATAAAAATAATATGCCTGTCGGATAAACTTTGTCAAATACGTATTTTTCTGATACCCATGAACAGAAGATATAATAATAATTCACATGAGTAATCAAGAATATAGACACTCCTAGTATTTCGCACGAGTCATTTATGGAAGTTGTGAATTTGTTCATTTCGTTCGTCTCATATAGATCATGCCAAACGAAAGAAGGGATAGCCTTAACATACCTGAGCCGATTCTCTTGACAATCCCTCTAACACATGTCTTTTGCGAAGAACACATAACGGCGGATAAAAGTAGGGGAAAATTCGTATGATATTCTTGAGAAAGATTGCACCATACTTCCTTAGAATCGCAAAATCTCACATTGCTAAATATTAAGTAGTCTTGTATGAGATTTGATTGTAGCAAATCATATATACAATTTGTATGAAATGATACACAGTTTTGACAATATACAGCTCCGACCATTGTCAAGTTTGGCTTAATTTTTGTGCTGAAACGATGCTTGTATCTTCTAATCTCAAGGGGGTACACAAACATTAGCTTGCCGAGGTGATCTGTTTATTGTTGATTCCCTCTTTTCCCTGTTGCCAATACTTAAATTAGACAAGTTTGGATTTTGTTTTGGTTGATGAATACTTGTGGTATGATACCAGCCATTTCAAGCTTGGCCATATTGTTATAAATCTGGTTCTTGAATTGCCAATACATTAGCTTGCATGTGCAAATTACGTTCAAAAGGCTAAAGAGGGGGTTAATCACTTAATGGACACCTTGCTACATAGTATATGAGTCACTTAATGGACCATATGTGGCTGCCATGTTGATGCACTTAAACTTATCCAAAGTTTCGCCCATTTTCCTTAATCAACTTATTAATACCCCACTAATCCAATAATTAATCACTTACCCACATAATTAGAAATTATTTCAAATTACTTATCACTTGTTTGAAATAGCATAATACTTATAATTCCAAAATAATCTCATTCTCGAACTTACGTCGATTAACTTACGACCAAACTTTAACGTACAAAAATGCGGGATGTAACATCTCATTTTCGAGTTTTCATCAATTTATTTATGGCGTACTTTCACGTACAAAAATAATATGGGGTGTAACATTATTCCCCCCTTTGAAACATTCGTCCTCGAATGTTGACTGATGCACTTATCATTCTCATAACCCATAGCTCTTGCGAATACTATAGTACTCCTCTTTCTATCTTGGCAACTATTCTGTGAATGAATCCCAAAGGCCAGGGCATTCCCCTCTTTAGGACTCTTTCTCACACCACGACTCGTGGTCGGAATCCTTCCAATCTTGTAACTGTTGCTACCTTATATCATCCAGCATGTACGACTCTGACTTTGTAAGTGCGCCTATGCGACTCCTCTCTCCTTCTTCCTCCAGCTTTTAGCCAATCTCTAGACCTCACTTTGTAAACATATACAGAGCTCAATAAGATGTTCCTATGGGCATTTATAAGTATACTGAAGTTCTTCGCTCGGTACTTTGTTGAACTTACGAATATTGCTATATCTTATTTCATAGATCCGTTTATCCAGCCGTATGACTTTACTGCTCTATGTAGGTCATACTATACCATAACTCTTACTTCGATTAATCATTATTGAGGTCTGCTACCAAACTCCAGGTTACTCTCATTACTTATCCTATATGCATAAAGTTAAGTCTTTTAACGCTTCTTCATTACTGTTCATCTTAAGACTGATGGACTCATCTCGTCTTGTACTTTGTATCTTTTATCCATCCATTGGCGATTCACCTCAATGTTTATCTTACAATCTTCCATTGATAACTTAAAACTTCTTACGTAATACATTGTCGCTAGGGCTTATGTTGCATCGAGGAATATTTGAAGTGATTTTCCTGGTCCACTTAGCGGTGATACTGTACTTTAATAACCGTATTTTATAGCATCCCAATGTGATTCACTTATGTGGGTATTTTAATTCCGTACAACTCATGAAATCCTATTCAAGTCATTACTCGATCGAAGTCCCAGACGTCATCCTTTATCTATCACAATCACACCCTCATTCTACTAGCAGGGCAACATTCCATCTCTTCTAAATGCTACTAGTCTTAGACTCCTTTGAGTTCATTCAGGCTATACTGAGCTTTCTATATCTTAGAGAAACCATCATCTCTCTTGTTTTCACTATCTTAATCCCGAGGACTTATCCATACTTGCCTTTTCTTATCCTTACTCCTGTCTTCCTAAAACCTTGTCGCTTTACCATACTTTAGCTTGTGACCTACACATATTTATTTATATTGTTCGCAACCTTCCTTCAACTTTCTTGCACCATAGATTTCCTTGTGTTATTCTAGAACATCAAGCGAGACATCACATCGTTTCTAACTCTTCTTTACTCTCGTAACTGGACCTCTCGGTACCTAGAAATCATCGACTGGATGATATGTCACTGATGACGCTGCTATCATTCCTAGATACTTAATCACGCTTCTAGCCTTCTATCTGCAGTACAGACTATTCCCAACCTTCTATTTTTAAGTATCTCATACGTTGTTCACTTTTACCTTACTTACCCTAAAATCTCGCATCACATCTTCTATCTCTTTCATGATCTCCCTTTCACATAGGTATAATTCATATCCACAACTTGAAGCTCTATTATAATACTTGCACCTCTGGTGCATACACAATCCGGTGGGAGCTTCATACTGACTTCTTATAAGGCTGGTACTTTTCTGACTGGATTTATCGTAGAGCCGTTATAGAATATGGCTAATGTACTATCTCTCTTGTATTTAAGAGTGATCCTGCAATGTTCTCAATCACGAGGTCTAAAATTTTCATGGTCCAATAATTAGACTCCTGATTTACTGAGTTGATGTAACTCTTTAGTTTCCTCTTCCTTCTGATCAGCCTTCATGTAGGCTTAAACTATCTTCCGATATGCGTCTCTTGGTATTACTTATTATTTAGCCTTTGATGGACGCTTTGGAATATTCATGATACAATCTTCTAACAATTCAATCCGTTGTCTATGACTTGGACTCAATTCTTTCTTTTAACTTATACCAGAGTCTTCTATGGCTGTATGATTGTCGACATATATGCTGCATGGATAATACTCTGAAATCTTGAGTGCATTCATAACGTAACTCATTCTGGATCAGTAATCGAATAATTTCTTTCGTTCCTTCTCCACTTTCTTTAAATGTAAGCAATTACTTTTCCTGGTCGTTTTGTCACTTGTTGCATGTATACTTGGCTTATCTTAGTTCCCACGCATGCCAAAAACTTTCGTGCAACTCATATGATCTCGAATATTACTTTTGATTTTTCTTCCCGTTCCTTAGCCATGGTAGGTGCCACTTCCTTATGGAATAGATACAATATTATTGTGAGACTGTTGTTACAAGACCATTTCCTCCTTAGGTTACTGAGCTTAGGTTGAAGCCTTCTTCCTTACTTCCTCGGCTAATCTTTCATTGTAGTATTTAGGGAGGATCCTCTGATTCTTGTAAAGTTGTGAGCTTATCACATCGTATACCCGATGGAATTTTTTTGATGTCCTTCCTCACCTATAATTACCCATAGTTACTTATCTCCACGCCCTTGCGCTTGTAGGGTTGCTTGTGAACTGATATTTTGACTGTCTTCCCAGTGTGACTCTCTTTTATTTCCGTAACACTCATACGGTACCTTTACTACCCCAACTCCTATCTGAATATTTCTCAAGGATCACGATGTCGTATCTGCGAGACTGAATTCCCCATGTTGGGGTTAACTATGTTCATCTTGCATGATCTGCTGATTTGTCTGTGACCTCTTGCCTAGCCATTAACTAGGATCTTCCTGAATCAACTACTAACTACTCGTTGGCCCATTGTCATATCAATATTCCGCGTAATATTTCTTGGGTTATTTCCTTTGTCTTAACTTACCTCTCGCACTGGCTCCTTATTTATCAATAACATCGAGGGCAGGAACCCTTACTTCCTTTCCTTGACGTCGTGCTTGCATAATGTTCTAGAGTCGTAGCATATCTGTAGGATTTGGGTAAGTGCAAGCTCATTCCTTTTTTATTTTTATTGTATTCTTCCTTTACCATTCTATAATTACTAGAACCATTTAATTCTGACTTCATGCCACATTTTATCTTTGAGAAAGATTGCACCATACTTCCTTAGAATCGCAAAATCTCACGTTGCTAAATATTAAGTAGTCTTGTTGAGGTTTGATTGTAGCAAATCACATATACAATTTGTATGAAATTATACACGGTTTCGACAATATACCAGCTCCGACCATTATCAAGTTTAGCTTAATTTTTGTGCTGAAACGATGCTTGTATCTTCTAATCTCAAGGGGGTACGCAAACATTAGCTTGCCGAGGTGATCTGTTTATTGTCGATTCCCTCTTTTCCCTGTTGCCAATACTTAAATTAGACAAGTTTGGATTTTTGTTTGGTTGATGAATACTTGTGGTATGATACTAGCCATTTCAAGTTTGGCCATATTGTTATAAATCTGGTTCTTGAATTTCCAATACATTAGCTTGCATGTGCAAATTACGTTCAGAAGGCTAAAGAGGGAGTGAATCACTTAATGGACACCTTGCTATATAGTATATGAGTCACTTAATGGACCATATGTGGCTGCCACATTGATGCCCTTAAACTTATCCAAAGTTTCACCCCTTTTCCTTAATAACTTATTAATCCCCCACTAATCCAATAATTAACCACTTACCCACATAATTAAGAATTATCTCAGATTACTTATCACTTGTTTGAAATATCATAATACTTATAATTCCAAAATAATCTCATTCCCGAACTTACGTCGATTAACTTACGACAAAACTTTAACGTACAAAAATGCGGGACATAACATCTCATTTCTGAGCTTTCACCAATTTATTTATGGCGTACTTTCACTTACAAAACAAATATGGGGTGTAACATTCTTAGAGAGGGGTTTTCACCTAGCTATTGAAGGTAAGTAATTTCTATCCAATGTAAGTTAAATACATAGATTATGGGTAGATTTCAACATGTAAAATTGTGAAAATTGTGGATTTAGTTGAAAAAAATCTAAGTTTTGATAAAAATGGGATTTAACCACGAAAATAATTATAGAATTGGGTGAAAAATATATATTTGAGTTAATGAAGTTATGGGTAATAATTATCTTCGAAATTTTTCGGAGTCCGGGCACGTGGGTCAGGGGTGAATTTTAGGAATCTTCCAATTATGGTTGGGTAATTACTCTAATAGTTAAATTATGAACTTTTGAACATGTGTTGATTAATTTATATAACATTTGACTAGTTTCAGATTGTTCGACACCGAGTTGAGGCTTTAGAACGAATTTGAGGATCGAAAAATGAGCTTTGAGACGAGGTACGTCTCTTGCCTAACCTTGGAAGAGGGAATCTACCCCATAGGTGGTTTAAATTACTAATTGCTTCTAGTTGTAGGGGCTACATATGTACGAGGTTATGAAAGTCCGTGCGTAGCTACTAATTATGCTTATGTCCGTGTAGTTTAGGATCCAAATCATGAAATACCTGTGATGTTTGCACCCTACTTGTTAATTAAAGTGCCTAAATTATATTGGAACTTGTTAAAGAAATTGTAAGAGACTGAATTTCACATACTTGAGTTTTGGCGGGTTACTTGACCGTTAATAGAAATTTTGCTTCTTTAATTATTAGCCTTGTAATAGCTTTTAAATCGGTTGTTCATAAAGTATCCTCTTTTCTTATGGATCGGGCCGTTGGACCTCAGCATAAATCGTGCATAATAATACTCGGAGCCTAATTATTCTTGATGTTAGCTTGAGAGGTTATAATTATTAATGACAACATTTGACCTGGAATTTACGATTAGTGAAAGAATTATGTATTTACTGCTTGTCATTGAGTTATACTTATTGTTTATATAACCCATGCTTATTTATAATTTATGTATTTTATTGTTAGCCCATAGTAAGTATCGAAGTCGACCCCTCGTCACTACTTCTTCGAGGTTAGACTAGATACTTACTGGGTACATATTATTTATGTACTCACGCTACACTTCTGCACTAACCGTACAAGATCTGAGGCAGGTGCATTTGGCAGTCATACCGGTGCGTACCCCCGTTACCCCGAGGCCTAGTGGTGAGCTGCTTCCTGAGCTGTTCTGCAGCACCTAGAGTCTCTCTTTTGTATCTATTTTCTATCTACTATATTTTAGACAGTAGTTAGAGTTTTATATATTCTACTAGTTACTCATACACTTGTGATATCAGGTCTTGGCACACATACTAGTAGACTTTATGATTTTGGAGTATTTATATCACTATATTTGCCCACTCAGTTGTCTTTGTTTTATTATTTTAAATGTTCTACTCCTTTATATCTTAATAAATGGAATTTAATCACTTGGAAACTTATTAAAAGAGTAATCACATGGTTAGTTCACTGTTGGCTTGCCTAGCTACAACGTTTGGCACCATCACGACCTATAGGAGAAATTGGATTGTGACAACTTAGGGATCGTTTGGTATGAGGGATAAGGTGGTATAAGATATAAAATTAAATTTATACTGTGTTTGGTTGGAGGTATAAATTTATCCTGGGCTAAATTTGTACCACTGACCAAACAAGATATAAATTTAATCCTAGATTTAATCCAGGATATCCCATCTTATCCCACATTATCCCATCAAATGTGGGATTATTTTATCCCATCTCTCATGTGGTATAAATTAGTCCTGGGATTATAATCTCGGGATAATTTAGTCTGTGTATCAAATGACCTTTAAGGTCTAATTCCAAGGTTTCACTTAGTTGAAATATGACAATTTAATTGTTTAAGTTGCTTTCTTTCTTCACATGAGTAATGGTTAATTCTGAAGTAGCCTTTGAGGCATTATTGTGAAAGTCTTTGTATCTTTATATAACTGCTGATTATATCTGAGAGCTTCATTTCATAAATTGGTATCATAAGGTAACTAGTCTAACTTTTTTTTAGTCTAACTCTGGTGAACCCCTTGCAACTATTCTTGTATGTATTCCATCACGATCAAGTTATCTTATAGGAATTAGGATATAATTATATCTGCTGTGATTGGTATTAACTATTATGTCAGCAAGTTGAACGGAACTTTATTATATTTAGATTATCACCCTTAATCTGTACAGCTGAACTAGACCTACTTAGTATACAGTCTCTACTGTTCTGAACTTCTTTAATGATGTTGTTGAATTTATTTCATAATATTTGAAACCCAATATTGTTTGTAAAGTTATAACATAGACTGGAACATGTCATGTATGTACTTGAATGAGAGTCTTGCATCCATCCCTGTTTCAAAATAGGCCTTCATTTGTTCCCCATGCTCATGCATGCGCATCAACTTACATCAGAACTTGCTAAGTTGTATGAGTATGTTGTAATCCGCTATTGAAACTAATGAAAGACTTTGATATTATCTGCTTTGCTTGAAGTATTACAATGTATCTTAACCTGCAAATAAAGTCAATATGAATGTAAGATTTATATTTCTTGGATAGGAAAGCAATCATGCCATATGCTTAGGGTAATATTGGCCTGTCAACTAGCACAAATACCTATGTTAATGCTCTTTAAGAGATTCTTGAATGAAGCGGTTAACTCATCATCTAATTTAATTCAGGACCTAGTTTATGGATGACACCTTTAGCCCTTTGAAGCTCACATAGTGATACTGTTGGCAATACTTCCCTAATATGATCTTTGCTAAGTACCCTTCGTGTATGTTCTTGTGATCCTGCACTCATTATGATTTTTCAATGCTTCTGTTTGTCCTTCATGATCTCATGCATGTTCACACCATCTTGAAACCTCACTACGCTTCTGTAAATGAATTAAACCCAGCTTGTGAAGGCAAATCCCTTTGATATAATAACCTGCTTGTTCTTAATGAGATTAGTGTGAAGTTAAATCTCTTAGAAAGAGGTGATCATGTCATTAATTTCAAATATAAGCTAGATTGATGGTATGACATTTTGTTAAGTACTCTTAAGAGTTCCATTTAAATCTGTAAATCTGTAGTTTTGTTGAAACTCTGATTTGATTTTGGTATCTCTGATAGCATCCGTAGAGGTTCTAACTATGATTGTTTGGTCTGAATCCTTATTGATACTTTTAAAAATTTCCATTAGTATTGTTAATATGTGTGTGCTAAAGGACAAGACTTAAGTTAAACCAATCAATGCTTAGTCTAATTAAGGGCCGTTAAGGAAAATGTATCTGTGTTCATAAACTATTGCAGTTCTGTTGCTCTATTCTTAAGATACTTTACTTCAGATGTTTGGTTCTTTAGCAGTAGCATGATAATAATTTTGCCTCTATATAAGTTTGAAACTTATCTCTTTGGGCCTGTTTAATGTGTTAATCATCCCTTTAGTTTGGAAATATGGTTATAATAACGTAGATAAACTATCTTGTAGTCTTATTGTGTTCTGTTTTGGACATCATGAGAAAGGTATATACTTCTGTGGTATGGTATTACTGCGGTGATAGGATTTACACTGTAAGTGCCTCATTGGCACTTAAACCTGTGGGGAAGAGTGAGTGTTCATGATTTGGGGTATTTAGAGTAGAGTTTAGCTTTTGGCTGGGTTACTCTCCTTGACACAAGCATTGCCCTAGGCCTTGAGACCCTCGGGAACTTTGAACTGTCAGGGGATCCAAAGGGAGCCTTGACCTTAAGTGGTCTACCTTTAGCCTCTAACCTATTGACATTCATTACTCCTTTTAGGTTTAGTATTTAATGATAACGAAAGGTTTTCAATGTAAATCACTTTACCATATGTGACCCCACATTAGCATAACCTTTCAAAACATTTAGTTACTATTAATTGTTATATTTTGTTCAAGTCATTTACTTATATATTTCATGAATGATTGTATGTATCGAGTATTATGTCTAATAACCTTCTCTCTTTCTTTTTTGAACATGTGCAAACATTGGGCCTGCCGAGTTTTCTCAAAGGAACCAAGACCAAACCTCGTATCAATGCATCTGGAAATCTAGAGTTCACTGCTGTCCGTTCCTGTGGATTGCTGGGCCTACCTCTTTCACGCCCAAACCAGAGTCACTCCTTACCCCCTTTACTGCTTTATTATATACTGTCATTTATATTTTTATACATGTATGTGAAATTGCTCTCATCATATTTCATTTAATATTTTACTTTACTCTTTGAATTACATAAACAACTTAGTCAAACCTTAAAGAACATAGGGTTAAAAAGAAAAAACTAGATAATAACCAAGTTTCAATTCGTTAATCTTGTACCACTCACCCTATTAATCTGTTATGTTTTACTAACCTTTCATGAAGATTTTAAAGATGGCATAGCTTAGCAAAGATGGAAACCCCCATTTCAAAACCAAAAATGAACAACGAGACTGGTCTTCTGAGAGAAAAAAATGACTCTTTCAAAACCTAAGTGTTGCCGCCCAGCAAAGATTTTCAAAACGGTCCCTCAAGTCTAATATTTAATGATTTCAGAAGTCAAGGTATATCTTAGGCTCACTTGCTTACAACATCTTTATCTTACTAGAATTATATGAACATCCATTCTTTTGAAAACAAAGTGTTTTATAATTAGCCCCTTTCCACATGTTTATAAATATAAACTACTTATGTACATATTTTAATTCTTTCAATTATACACACCAACATTATTTTCCAAGACTCCTTTATAAAACTCATACCTTTTTAAAGTCGCACATCCCCTTTGTTAATATCATATTCTCACATAGATACATAGTAATCCGTACTCTTTAATGCTAATTAAGTAGAATGCAAATAACTAACCCTTTAAACCTAGTCTAAGCCCAATTGAGCTACCTCAGGTAGATTTTAGGGGGTGCCTAACACTTTTTCCTTAGAAGAACAAGAGCCCTTACCAGAAATTTCACAGGTTAGTAGACTAATAAAGAACATGACTTTAGTAATTAAATAGGTACCCTAGTATACCTTTAAATATTAGGTGGCGACTAACAGAGAAACCACAAGTTGAATCTTGTTTTCACTCGTGCAAAATAGGGTGCAACAAACCTGAATTGCCTAAAATTTTGCCGGCCCATAAACAATGACCTAAGGAACAATACTCATTTCTTCTCCATGACCGTTCCTTGTTTTTTGGCATTTTAGGGACCTAAAACAGGAATTTCGCACCATTCCCAAATTTGCTTTGCCATGACCGTTTCTTATTTTTTTTAAATATTTCAGGGCCATAAAACAGAAATTTTGCAGTATTACCAGATTTTCGTGAGCTATAGCCAACCATCTCCATGAATCCGGACGACCGGACCCAAATTGACTAATATTTTGCCGGCCCATCAAAACGACCTAAGGAATAATAGTCATCGCTTTGCCATAACCGTTCCTCATTTATCGAAGTTTTAGGTCCATAAAATATGAATTTCGCACCATTCCCAGATTTTTTTGTACTATAACCCACACAATATGTATGCATCAGGGCGACCGGATCCAAATCGCCTAAAAATATTTTGGCCCATAAACAATGACCTAAGGAATTATAGTCATCGCTTCGCCATGATCTTTCTTCCTTTTTTGGTGTTTTTGGGCCATAAAACAGGACGTTTGGACAATTCATAGATTTTTATGTGTTATAAATCACGCCATCTGCATGCATCCGGTCGACCGGACCTGAATGGCCTAAAATGTTTTCGGCCCATAAAAATGACCTAAGTAACAATAGTCATATTTTCGCCATGAGCGTTCCTCATTTTGTTGGCATTTTAAGGCCATAAAATAGGAATTTCGCACCGTCCCAGATTTTCGTGCGCTCTAGCCTACACGATCTGCATGCATCCGAGTGACTGGACCCAAATCGGCTTAAATTTTTCCGTCCCATAAAAAATGACCTAAGGAACAATAGTCATCGCTTCTCCATGATTGTTTCTCTTTTTTTGTCATTTTAAGGGCATGAAATAGGAATTCTGCACCATTCCTAGATTTTCGTGTGCCACAGCCCACGCCATATGCATGCATCCCGGTGACCGGACTCGAACCACCTAATATATTGCTGGTCAATCAAAAATGACCTAAGGAACAATAGTCATCACTTCGCCATAGTCATTCCTCGTCATTTGGTATTTTAGGGCCATAAACAAGAATTCTGTGCCATTCCCAGATTTTCGTGTGCTTACAATCTGCATTTATTCGAGCGACCCGACCGAATCGCCTAAAATTTTACTGGCCTATCAAAAATGACCTAAGAACAGTAGTCCTTGCTTATCCATGTTCGTTCCTCCTTTTTTGGCATTTTAGGGCTATAAAATAGGAATTTTGTGCCATTCCCAGATTTACGTGTGCTATAGTCCGCGACATCTGCATGCATCCGGGCTACCGGGACCCGAATTGCCTAAATTTTGCGCGCCTAAATAAAACAACCTAAGTAATAATAGTCATCACTTCACCATGATTGTTCCTCATGTTTTGGAATTTTTGAGCCATAAAACACAAATTCCGCGAGATTCCAAGATTTTTGTGTGCGCCGACGCCATCTGCATGCATCCAGGCGACAGACCCGAATCCCCTAAATTTTTGCCGGCCCATAAAACACAACCTAAGAAAAAATAGTCATTGCTTCTCTATTAGCGTTTTTCGTTTTTTGGCATTTTAGGGAAATAAAGTAGGAATTTCGCACCATTCCCAGATTTTTGCGTGCATAGCCCACACCATATGCATGCATCCGGGCGATCGAATCCGAATCACCTAAAATTTTGCCGGCCCATCACAAACGACCCGAGAAACTTTGTTCCTCATTTGATTTTCATTTTAGGGAAATAAAACAGGAATTCCACACTATTCATAGATTTTTATTTGCTATAGCCTATGCTATCTGCATGCATCCGTGCGACCGGACCTAAATCACCTAACATTTTGCCGGCCATATAAAACAACCTAAGGATCAATATTCATCGCTTTTCCATGACCGTTTCTCATTTTTGGCATTTTGAGGTCACAAAATAGAAATTCCGCTCCATTCACAAACTTTCGTGTGTTATAGCCCATGCCATATGCGTGCATCTGGGCAGTCAGACCCGAATCGCCTAAAATTTTTCCGGCCCATACAAAGAAACCTAAGGAACAATAGTCATCACTTCGCCATGACTGTTCATCCTTTTTTGGCATTTAAGAGCCATAAAATAGGAATTTTGCACCATTCCTAAATTTTTGTGTGTAGCACATACCATTTGCATGCAACGCGGCGATCGACCCGAATCGCCTAAAATTTTTCGGCCAATCAAAAATGATCTAAGAAATAATAGTCATCGCTTCGCCATGCCCGTTCCTCATTTTTGGAGTTTTAAGGCCATAAAATAGGAATTCCATACCATTCCAGATTTTTATGTACTATCGCCCATGCCATCTGCATGTATCCGGGCGATCAAATCCAAATCGCCTAAAATTTTATTGGCCCATCAAAAGAGATCAAAGGAACAATAGTTTTCGCTTCTCCATGACCGTTCCTCGTTTTTTGGCGTTTTAGAGTCATAAAATAGGAATTCCGCACCATTCTCAGATTTTCGTGTACTATAGCCCATGCCATCTGCATGTATCCGGGCGACCGGATCCGAATCACCTAAACTTTTGTCGGCCCTTCAAAAACGATTGAAGAAACAATAGTCTTCACCTCACTATAACCATTTCTCATTTTCTGCATTTTAGGGCCATAAAATATGAATTCCGCACCATTCCCAGATGTTCGTGTATAGCTCATGCCATCTGCATGCATCCGTACGACCAGATCGGAATCGCCTAAAATTTTTTCGGCCAATCAAAAATAACCTAAGGAATAATAGTCATCGCTTTGCCAAGACCGTTCCTCATTTTTGATGTTTTAGGGCCATAAAATAGGAATTTCGCACCATTCCTAAATTTTCGTATGCTATAGCCCACACCATCTGCATGCATTCGCGCGACCGCACCCGAATCACTTAAATTTTTTCGGCCCATAAAAATGACCAAAGGAACAATAGTCATCACTTTTCCATGTCCGTGTCGCATTTTTGAGAATTTCAGGGCCATAAAATAGGAATTTCGCACCATTCTCAGATTTTCCTATGCTATATAGCCCACACCATCTGCATGCATCTGGGCGACCGGACCTGAATCGCCTAAAGGTTTGAAGGCCTATAAAGAACGACCTAAGGAGCAATAGTCATCGCTTTGTGATGACCATTCCTCGTATCTTGCATTTTTGGGCCATAAAACAGTAATTCCGCACCATTTCTAAATTTTTATGTGCTATAGCCCATGCCATCTGCATGCATCCAGGAGATCGAACCCGTGTTGCTTAAATTTTTTCGATCCATCAAAAATGACCTAAGGAAAAATAGTCATCGCTTTACCATGACCGTTCCTCATTTTTTGGCATTTTAGGGCCATAAAATAGGCATTCCGCACCATTCCCAAATTCTCGTGTGCTATAGCCGCGCTATCTGCACGCATCTGGACGACCGGACCCGAATCGCCTAAAATTTTTATGACCCATCAAAAATGACCCAAGGAACAATATTCATCCCTTCACCATGATTGTTCCTCACTTTTTGACGTATTAGGGCCATAGAGCAGGAATTCCGCTCCATTCCCATATATTTGGGTGCTATAGCGCACTCCATTTGCATGCATCTGGGAGCTAGAACCCGAATCGCCTAATATTTTTTCGGTTCATCAAAAATGTTCTAAGGAACAATAGTCAGTACTTCGTCATGACCTTTCCTCAGTTTTTAGTGTTTTAGGACCATAAAACAGGAATTCCACACCATTCTTAGATTTTCATTTGCTATAGCCCACGCCTTTTGTATGGGCTAGAGCCACCAGACCCAGATCGCCTAAAGGTTTTTCGGCCCCTCACAAATGTCCTAAGGAACACTTGTGATAGTCTCGCCATGATCGTTACTCGTGTTTTGGCATTTTATGGCCATAAAACTAGAATTCCGTCCGATTCCCAAATTTGGGTTGCTCTGATGGTAAGCACCCTCCACTTCCAACCAAGAGGTTGTGAGTTCGAGTCACCCCAAGAGCAAGGTGGGGAGTTCTTGGAGGGAAGGATGCCGAGGGTCTATTGATAACAGCCTCTCTACCCCAGGGTAGGGGTAAGGTCTGCGTACACACTACCCTCCCCAGACCCCACTAGTGGGATTATACTGGGTTGTTGTTGTTGTTGTTGTTGTTATATAGCCCACGCCTTCTGCATGGACCCGGGCCACCGGACCCGGATCGCCTACAATTTTGCTGACCCATTCGAAATGACCTAAGGAATAATAGTCACCGCCTCTCCAAGACCGTTACTCATTGTTTTATGGTTTAGGGCCGTGAAACTATAATTATTTTGCTTGATTCCAAGATTTTCGAGTGCTACTTCTGCATGGGCCCAGGACACCGGATTCGGGTATCCTAAAATTTTGCTGGCCCATAACAAATGACCTAAGGAACAATAGTCACCGTCTCCCATTACCGTTACTCATGTTTTGGCATTTTAAGGTAATAAAATTGGAATTCCGTACGATTCCCACATTGCTTTGTGTTATAGCCCACGCCCTTTGCATGGGCCCGGACCACCGGATCCGGATCATCTAAAATTTTGTTGGCCCATAAACAACGACCTAAGGAACAGTAGTTACCGCCTCTCCATGACCATTACTCAATTAGTTTTTGTGTTTTAGAGACATAAAATTAGAATTATGCCTGATTCCACATTTTCGTGTGCTATAGCCCACGTCTTAGGCATGGGCCCGGGCCACCGGACCCAAATCGCCTAAAATTTGTCGGCCCATCAAACAATAACCTAAGGAAAAGTAGTCACCACCTCTCCATGTCCGTTACTCATTGTTTGCGTTTTAGGGCCATAAAACTGGAATTCAGCCAGATTCCTATATTTTCGTGTTCTATAGACCACGCCTTCTGCATGGGCCCATACCATCGGACTTGGATCACCTAAAATTTTACCGGCCCATCAAAAAAAACCTAAGAAAAAATAGTCATCGCCTCACCATGATCATTACTCGTTTTTTGGAGTTTTAGGGGCATAAAAATGAAATTCTGCCTAATTCCCAAGTTTTAGGGTGTTATAGCCCACGCCTTCTACATGGGCCCAGGCCATAGACCCTAATCACCTAAAATTTTGCCAATCTATCATAAATGACCGAAAAAATAATAGTCACCGCCTTACTATGACTGTTTCCCCGATTCTGCCCGATTCTCATATTTTGTCGATCCATCATAAATAACTTAAGGAACAATTTCATCCGATTATCAGATTTTCGTGTACTATAGACCGCGTCTTCTGCATGGGCCTGAGCCACTGGACCTGAATCGCCTAAAATTTTGTCACTCCATAAAAAATGATTTAAGGAAAAATAGTTACCGCCTAGCCATAATCATTAATTATTTTTTGGCGTTTTAGGGCCATAAAATTAGAATTCCGCCCGATCACAGATTTCTTCTGCATGGCCCGGGACACCGAACACGGATGGCTTATAATTTTGCAGGCGCATACAAAATGAGCTAAGGAATAGTAGTCACCGCCTCGCCATAACCGTTACTCGTTTTGTGGCATTTTAGGGCCATAAATTAGGAATTTCACACCATCCCAAGATTTTCGTGTGTTATAACCCACGCCATCTGCATGCATCTCGGCGACAGGACTCGTATCACCTAAACTTTTGTTGGCCCATAAAAGACAACCTAAGAAACAATAGTCATCGCTTCGCCATGACCATTTCTCATTTTTTGATATTTTAGGGCCATAAAAGAAGAATTCCATATTTTTCTTGATTTGCGTGTGCATAGCCCACGCCATCTGCATGCATCCGGGCCACCGGATCCGAATCGCCTAAACTTTTGTCGGTCCAAGAAAAATGACATAAGGAACAATAGTCATCGTTTTGCCATGACCGTTCCTTGGTTATGGCATTTAGGGACATAAAACAGGAATTCCGCATCATTCTTTTTTCGTGTGCTATAGCCCATGCCATCTGCATGCATTCAGGCGACCAGTCCCGAATCGTCTAAAATTTTGGCCAATAAGAAATGACCTAAGTAATAATAATCATCGCTTCACCATGACTGTTCCTCATTTTTTGGCATTTTTTGCCATAAAATAGTAATTCCGCACCATTTTTAGATTTGCGTGTGTTATAGCCCATGCCATCTGCATGCATTCGGGCGATCGGACCTGGATCATTTAAATTTTGCCGGCATATAAACAATAACCTGGGGAACAATAGTCATCGCTTCAACATTACCGTTCCTCATTTTTTGGCGTTTTAGGTCCATAAAATAGGAATTTTGCAGCATTCCCAAAGTTTTGTGTGCTATAGCCACGCCATCTGCACGTATCCGGACGATCGGACTCGAATCACCTGATATTTTGCTGGCCTATTAAAAATGACCCAAGGAATAATATTCATCGCTTTACCATGATAGTTCCTCATCTGTTGGCATTTTGGGGCTATAAAACAGGAATTCCACATCATTCCCAAATATTTGTGTGCTATAGTGCCATTTGCATGCATCCTAAGAATCGAACCTGAATCACCTAATATTTTTCCGGCCCATAAAAACTGTTCTAAGGAACAATAGTCATCGCTTCGCTATGACCGTTCCTCATTGTTTGGCGTTTTAGGGCCATAAAACCGGAATTCCACACCATTTCCAGATTTTCGTTTGCTATAGCCCACGCCTTCTATATAGGCTAGGGCCACCAGACCCTTGTCGCTTAAAATTTGGCGGCCCATAAAAAATATCCTAAAGAACAATAGTCACCGTCTCACCATAACCGTTACTTATCGTTTGGCGTTTTAGGGCCATAAAATTAGAATTCCGTCCGATTCCCAGGTTTACGTGTGCTATAGCCTACGCCTTCTGCATGGGCTCGGGCCATCGGTCCCGTATCACCTTAAATTTTGTAGGCCCATGAAACACAACATAAGTAACAGTAGTCATCGCTTCGCCATGACCGTTACTCATTATTTGGCATTTTAAGGCCATATAACTGGAATTCCACCCGATTTTCAGATTTTTGTATGTTATAGCCCACACCTTCTATATCGGCCCGGGCCACCAGACACGGACCGCTTAAAATTTTCCAACCCATAAAAGATGACCTAAGCAATAGCAGTCATCGCCTCGCTATGACCATTAAGGGCCATGAAACTGTAATTCCGCCTGATTCCTAGATTTTTGTGTGCTTCTACTGCATGGGCCCCGGCCACCGGACCTGGATCGCCTAAAATTTTTTTGTCCCGTTAAATATGATCTAAGGAACAAGAGCCACCACCTAGCCATGATTGTTACTCGTTGTTTGGCATTTTAGGATAATAAAACTGGAATTCCGTACAATTCCCAAATTTTTGTGTGCTCACGCCTTCTGCATAGGCCTGGGCAACCGGGCCCGGATCGTCAAAAATTTTGCCGGCCCATAAACAATGACCTAAGGAACAATACTCACCCCCTCGCCATGACTGTTACACATTGTTTAGCATTTTAGGGCCATAAAACTGGGATTCCGTCCGATTCCCAGATTTTCGTGTGCTATCCCACACCTTCTGCATGGCCCCGGGCCACCGGACTCGAATAGCCTAAAATTTAGCCGGCCCACAAAAAATGACCTAAGGAACAATAGTCACCACCACGCCAAGACTGTTACTCGTATTTGTGCGTTTTAGGGATATAAAATTGATATTCTGCCCGATTCCTAAATCTTTCTATGCTATAGCTCATGCCTTCTTCATGGGCCCAGACCATTGAAATCGGATCGCCTAATATTTTTCTAGCCCATAAAAATGACCTAAGGAATAATAGTTACCGCCTCACCATGATCGCTACTCGTGTTCTAGTGCTGAAGGGCTATAAAAATGCTTGATTCACAGATTTTCGTGTGCTATAGCTCACGCCTTATGCATGGATCGGGGCCACCGACCCGGATCACCTAAAATTTTTCCGGCCTATCATAAATGACATAAGGAACAATAGTAACCGCCTTTCCATGACCATTACTCATTTTTTGATGTATTAGAGTTATAAAATTGGAATTCCGTCTGATTCCGAGATTTTCGTGTGCTATAGCCCACGCCTTCTGCATAGGCCCAGGCAACCAGGCCCACATCGCCAAAACTTTTACCGGTCCATCAAAAATGACCTAAGGAACAATATTCATGCCCTCGCCATGACCGTTACTTATTTTTTGGTATTTTGGAGCTATAAAATTAGAATTCAGTCTGATTCCTAAATATTTGTGTGTTATAGCCCACACCTTCTGCATAGGCCCATGCTACCGGCCCCGAATAGCCTAAAAATTTTCCGGCCCATAAAAAAATAGTAGTCACCCCCTCGTCATGATCGTTACTCATGTTTTGGCATTTTAAGGTCATAAAACTAGAATTCTGTCTGATTCCCAAATGTTTCTATGCTATAGTCCATGCCTTCTGTATGGTCCCGGGCCGCTGGATGGATCGTCCAAAGTTTTGGCAGCCCATCAAAAATAACCTAAGGAATAATAGTCACCGCATCTCTATGAATGTTACTCGTTTTTGGCGTTTTAGGGCCTTAAAACTGAAATTCGGCCCAATGCTTAGATTTTTGAGTACTATAGACAACGCCTTCTATATGGCCCAGGCCACCAGAACTGGATCACCTAAATTTTTTTCGGACCATAAAAAATGATCTAAGGAACTATAGTCACTATCTCTCCATGATCGTTACTCATTTTTGGCATTTTAGGCTACAAAACTCGAATTTGGCCCAATTTCTACATTTTCGTGTGCCATAGCCCACGCCTTCTGCATGGGCTAGGGCCACCGGACCCGGATTACTTAACATTTTGCTCGTTAATCACCGCCTCTCCATGACCGTTACTAATATGTTGGTATTTTAGAGCCGTAAAAATGGATATCTGCTCGATTCCCAGATTTTCGTGTTATATACTCCATGCCTTCTGTATGGGCCCGGGCCACTAGACCCGGATTGCCTAAAATTTGGCAGGTTCATCAATAGCGACCTAAGCAATAATAGTCACCGCCTTGCATGGGCCAGGTCAACGGACCCGTAAAATTGTAATTCCGCCTGATTCACATATTTTGGTGTGTTGTAGCCCACGCCTTCTGCATGGGCCAGGCCACCAGATCCGTATCGCCTAAAATTTTGTCGGCCCATCAAAATAGACCGAAGGAATAGCAAGCACTACCTCTCCATGACATTTAATTGTTTTTGGAATTTTACGGCCATAAAATTGGATATCTTCCCGATTTCCAGATTTTCGTGTGCTATAACCCACGACTTCTGCATGGGCTCGAGCCACCGGACCCGGATATCCTAAAAGTTGGTCGATCCATCAAAAAATATCTAAGTAATAATAGTCACCGCCTCTCTATGTATGTTGCTCACTTTGTAGCATTTTAGGGCCTTAAAACTAGAATTTTGTTCGATTCCCAGATTTTCGTGTGCTATAGCCCACGCCTTCTGCAGGGGCCCGGGCCACCAGACCCGGATCCCCTACAATTTTGTCGGCCCTTCAGAACCGACTTGTGGAACAATAGTATCCTCCTCTCCATGACTGTTACTCATTCTTTGGTGTTTAAGGTCCATAAATCTGGAATTCTACCCGATTCTCAGATTTTCGTGTGCAATAGCGAACACCTTCTGCATTGGCCCAGCCACCGAACGCGGATCGCCTTAAATTTTGCCGGACTATAAAAAATGACCTAGGTTACAGTACTCGCCACCTCTCCATGACCATTACTCATTTTTGGTGTATTAGTGCCATAAAACTATAATTCCACTCGATTCCCAAATTTTCGTGTGCTATAGCCCATGCCTTCTGCATGGGCACAAGCCACAAGACCCAGATCACCCTAAATTTTATCGTCCCATTATAAACGACCTAAGGAACAATAGTCACCCCCTCGCCATGTATGTTACTCATGTTTTGGCGTTGTAAGGCCATAAACTGGAGTTCCGCCCGATTACCAGATTCTCGTGTGCTATCGCTCACACCTTGTGCATGGGCCCGAGCCACCAGACCTGAATCGTCTAAAATTTTCTCGGCCAATCAGAAATGACCTAAGGAACAGTAGTCACCCTCTCTCCATGACCGTTACTCATATTTTGACATTTTAGGGTTATAAAATTGGAATTCAGCCCGATTCCCTAATATTTATGTGCTATATCCCACTCCTTATGTATGGGCCCGAGTCACCGGACCCAGATAGCCTAAAACTTTAGTGGCCCATAAAAAATGACCTAAGGAACAATAGTCACCGCCTCGCTATGACCGTTACTATTGTTTTGCGTTTTAGGGCCATGAAAACTGAAATTCCACCTAATTCTCAGATTTGCGTGTGCTATAGACCACGCTTTCTGCATGGGCCCGTGCCACTGGCCCTGGATCACCTAAAATTTTATAGGGTTATCAAAAACGACCTAAGGACCAATAGGCACCACCTCGCCATTACCTTTACTAGTCTTTTGGCATTTTTGGTCCATAAAATTGGAATTCTACGTGATTCCTAGATTTTCGTGTGCTATACCCACACCTTAAGCATAGGCCTGGGCCACCGGACCCGGATCGACTATAAGTTTGCTAGTCCACCTAAGGAACAATAGTCACTGCCTCACCATGACCGTTACTTGTTGTTTGGCATTTTAGGGCTATAAAACGCGATATCCACTTGATTTCCAGATTTTTGTTAGTTATATCCCACGCCTTCTACATGGGCCCGGATCGCCTAAAATTTTTTCAGACCATAAAAATGACCTAAAGATAGTAGTCACTTTATTTTCATGACCGGTATTGGTTTTTAGGCGTGTAAGGGCCATAAAACTAGAATTTCACAGATTTTTGTGTGCCACCACGTCTTCTGCATAGGGACGGGCTATCGGACCCGAATCGCCTAAAATTTTGCCGGACCATAAAAAATGACCTAGTGAACAATAATCATCAGCTCGCCTTAACTGTTACTCACTTTTCAGCATTTTAGGGCCAAAACATTAGAATTCTGCCCGACTCCCAGATTTTATTGTGTTAGAACCCATGTAGTCTGCATGGGCCTGGGCCACCAGATCCGGATTGTTTAAAATTTTGTCGGCCCTTAAAAAATTTCATAAGGAACAATATTCACCGCATCGCCATGACCGTTCTTGGTTTTTGGCATTTTAGGGCCATAAAACTAGCATTCTGCCGATTCCAAAATATTCGTGTGATATAGCCCACGCCTTCTACATGGGCGAGAGTTACCATTCCAAATTGCCATCCGAAACTCCCGAAGGTGCCCTTTGTTAAATAAGCGAGCTATTTCCTCTCTTAGTTGCTTGTAATCTTCTGTTCTGTGGCCATGGGTACCATGATATTCACACGTTTGATTGGGATTTCTTCGGGCAGGATCGGTCTGCGTTGGTCGAGGCCATTTAGTGTCTTTGATGCATCCGATGGCCGACACGAGAGCAGATGCACTAACGCTGAAGTTATATTCTATTAATCGAGGTGCTCCTATAGGATCGGCATATTTATCGAAGCCGCTCTTAATCATAAGCCCCTGAGAATTTTGTCCTTGATCAATCCTTCGATTGTTCCGAACGGCGTTGCGTGCTGAACCGTTGTTCACCCGATCTGCGACGTATGGTCGATATCGGTCTCTGTTCAACCTTTGTTCTCTGTCGATCTATTTTTGATTAATAACTGTCCTGTTATGATGAACGGGTCCGTACGGGGCTCCCGACTGATCATTCTCGACCCTAATTTTTGATTGATATCGGTTGTGCACATCCGCCCAAGTTACCGCTGGATACTCGATCAAATTGTGTTTCAGCCGATGTGGTGCTGTCGAACTTAGCTCGTTCAACCCTTGGGTGAAGTCTTGTACGACCCAGTCGTCTGTGACCGGGGGTAATTCCATGCGTTCTATTTGAAATCGGGATACGAATTCCCTCAGCATTTCACCCTTCCTTTGTTTTACTTTGAAGAGGTCTGATTTCCTCGTTGCAACCTTTATGGCACCGGCATGTGCCTTTACGAATGAATCTGCTAACATGGCAAAATAATCGATGGAATTCGGCGGTAAATTGTGGTACCAGATCATAGCTCCTTTCGAGAGGGTCTCCCCAAACTTTTTCAACAGCACGGATTCGATCTCATCGTCTTCCAAATCATTGCCTTTTATGGCACATGTGTAAGAGGTGACAAGTTTGTTAGGATCGATCGTACCGTTATATTTGGGAATTACGGGCATACGGAATGTTTTGGGGATTGAGTTCGGTGCCGCACTTGACGGAAAAGGATTTTGTATGAATTTGTTCGAATCAAGCCTCTTTATCATTGGTGGAGGCCCCGGGATTTGGTCGACCCTCGCATTGTACGTTTCCACCCTCTTGTCGTTGGCTTCGACTCGTTTTATGAGTTCCGCGAGCAATTTAGTAATTCCGGGAGTATCCCCGATTCTTGCTCGTTAGATTTCACTATGGCAGGCTCTGCCGAACAATAAAAAATGACATGAGGAACAATAGTCACCGCTTCGCGATGACCGTTACTTGTTTTTGGCGTTTTAAGACTATAAACTGTATATCCGTCTGATTCCCTGATTTTCGAGTGTTGTAGTCGACGCGTTTTGCATGAGCCGGGGCACCAGACCTGGATCACCAAACATTTTGCCGGCCTATAAAAAATGACCTAATGACCAATAGTCACTGCCTCGCCATTACCGTTACTCATGTTTTGGCTTATTAGGGCCAAAAACTGGAATTTCACCCGATTACAAGGTTTTTGTGAATCGTCCTAAATTTTGTCGGCCCATCATAAGCGACCTAAGGAACAATATTCTCCCCTTCGCTATGACCGCTACTCACGTTTTTGCCATTTTAGTGCCATAAAACTGAAATTTCGCCCGATCCCAACATAATCGTGTGCTAGCCCACACCTTCTGCATGGGCCCGGACCATCGATCCCAGATCACTTAAACTTTTTCTAGTCAATCATAAATTATAGGAACAATAGTCACTGCCTCGGCATAACTGGTACTCAATATTTGGCATTTTAGGGTTATAAAATGTGATATCCGCCCGATTCCCAAAATTACTAGCGTTATAACCCATGCCTTCTACATGGGCCCACCGAACTCGGATTACCTAAAATTTGGCAGGTCCATCAAAAATGATATGCTTAATAATTTCCACTTCCTCTCCATGTCCGTTACTCAATTTTTGTCATTTAAAGTCCATAAAACTAGAATTAAGCCCGATTTCCAGATTTTCGTATGCTATAGCCCACACCTTCTGCATGGGGACGGACCACAAGACTCGGATCGCCTAAAATTTTTCTGGCCTATCAAAATCGACCTATGGAATAATAATCACCACCTCGCCATGGCCGTTACTCGTTTGTTGGTGTTTTAGGGAAATACATATTGAATTTCGCCCGATTTCCAGATTTTCGTGTGCTACATATAGCCCACGCATTCTATATTGGCACGGGACACCGGACCTGGATCATCTAAAAAATTTTTGGCCCATAACAACTGACCTAGGGAACACTAGTCACCGCCTCGCTATGACTGTTACTCAATTTGTGACATCATAGGGCCATAAAACTGAAATTCTACCCGATTCCTAGATTTTGGTGTGCTATAGCCAATGCCTTCTGCATGGGCCCGCGTCACCAGATTCGGATAGCCTAAAATTTTGCCGAACAATAAAAAATGACCTGAGGAACAATAGTCACCGCGTTGCGATGACCGTTTCTCGTTTGGCATTTTAAGACTATAAACTGTATATTCGCCCGATTCCCTGATTTTCGAGTGCTATAGTCGATGCCTTCTGCATGGGCCGGGGCACCAGACCTGGATCACCAAAAATTTTGCGGGACTATAAAAAATGACCTAATGACCAATAGTTACTGCATCGCCATTACCGTTACTCGTGTTTTGGCGTATTAGGGCCAAAGAACAGGAATTTTGCCCGATTCCAAGATTTTTGTTAATAGCCCTAAATTTTGTCGGCCCATCATAAACGACCTAAGGAACAATATTCTCCCCCTCACTATGACCGCTACTAACGTTTTTGCCATTTTAGGGCCATAAAACTGAAATTTCTCCCAATTCCAACATAATCGTATGCTAGTCCACACCTTCTGCATGGGCCCGGGCCACCGATCACAGATCGCTTAAACTTTTGCTAGTAAATCATAAATGATAGGAACAATATTCACTGCCTCGACATAACCGCTACTCATTTTTTGGCATTTTAGGGTTATAAAACGTGATATCCGCCCGATTCCCAAATTTACTTGTGTTATAACCCACGCCTTCTAATGGGCCCGGGCCACCGAACTCGGATTGCCTAAAATTTGGCAGGTTCATCAAAAATAATATGCTTAATAATTTCCACTTCCTCTCCATGTCCGTTACTCATTGTTTGTCATTTAAAGTCCATAAAACTAGAATTAAGCCTGATTCCCAGATTTTCGTGTGTTATAGCCCACACTAGGGCTGCTTATCGGGCGAATTGGGCGGTTATTTACTCTTAACGGTTTGGCTTATCGGTCATCGGCTTTTAAATTTATTAATCCTCTAGCCACCCGGTTAGATATCGGGCGGATTGGTATCGGTTTAGCTCTTATCGGGTGGTTTATCGGATTGTTTGCTGACTGCTGTGACTCAAAATAAAATTCCTATGCTCAGCAGACTACATTCCAGTTTGTAGAATATGGCACCTAAGAAGAGAGCTAAATAGAAGAAATATAGATCTACATTCCAGCGTATTTCCCAGTAGAATCATCTCTGGGGATGAGCCTATTAACAATTTATAACTATCAGAAGAAATAGAAGACAACACTGGGTATAACACATGACATCAAAATTATCTAATAGTAACTAACTGGAATAGTAAATTATAACTAAATGTCTAATAGTAAATTAGTAATAGATAGAGTACTCGAAGTGGAAGAAGGGTTTTTGATTATTTAATATATATATGGATAAAAATAAATTTTATATACATACATA
>AWOL01S0013678.1:66307-82287 GCA_000715115.1 Nicotiana otophora | reverse complement strand
TATATATATATATTCTTAACGGGTTAACGGATTATCCATTAAGAAAATTGAATAATCCGCCCCCAAACCGATAAGCCGTTAATAAAAATATTTCAATCCATTCCCCGTCCATTAAACCGTTAAACCGATACCAATAAGCCATTAAGCTTTGGTTTCGGTTCGGTTTTTGGTTTCGGTTCGGCTTTGAACACCCCTAGCCCACACCTTCTGCATGGGGACGGGCCACAGAAGTCGAATCGCCTAAAATTTTGCTGGCCCATCAAAACCAACCTATGGAACAATAATCACCGCCTCGCCATGACCGTTACTTGTTTGTTGGCATTTAAGGGCCACACAACTGTAATTCCGCACGATTTCCATATTTTTGTACTTTATAGCCCACCGCCTTCTGCATGGCCCAGACCACTAGACCAGGATCGCCTAAAATTTTGATAGCTCGCCAAAAATGACCTAAGGAACAAAATTCACCGCATCGCCATGACCGTTACTCATTGTTTGGCATTTAAGGGCCATAAACTAGAATTCCGCCCGATTCCCAGATTTTCATATGCTATAGGCCAAGCCTTCTGCATGAGACCATGCCACTGGACCCGGATCGCCTAAAATTTTACCGTGCTATCAAAAATTACCTACAGAACAGTAGTCACCGCCTCGCCATTAACGCTACTCGTTCTTTGGCGTATTAGGGCCATAAAATTGAATTCCGCTCGATTCCAAGATTTTTGTATGCAATAGCCCACGCCTTTTGCATGGGCCCGAGCCACCGGATCCGAATCGCCCTAAATTTTTTTGGCCCATCATAAACGACCTAAGTAACATTATTCACCCAATCTCCATGACTGTTACTTAATTTTTCACGTTTTAGGGCCATAAAACAAGAATTTCGCATGATTCATAGATTATCATGTGCTATAGCCCACACCTTCTGCATGGGCCCGGGCTACCAGACCCGAATCGCCTAAAAAACTTGCCGGACCTTCACAAACAACCTAAGGAATAGTAGTCACCCCCTCGCCAAGACCGTTACTCAATATTTGGCATTTTAGGGGCCATAAAACTGGAATTCTACCCGATTCCTAGATTTTTATTTGCTAAAGCCCACACATTCTGTACGGGCTTATGCGGTTGTACCCGGATTGCCTAAAATTTTGGAGGCCCATAAGAAATAACCTAAGGAACAATAGTCACCGCCTCGCTATGACCTTTACTCAATTTTTGGCGTTTTAGGATAATAAAACTGGAATTCTGCCTGATTCCCTATTGTTCGTGTGCCATAGACCACACATTCTTCATGGGCCCGGGCTACCAGACTCGGATCTCCTAAAATATTTTTGCCCCATCAAAGATAACCTAAGGAACAATAGTCACCACTTCGCCATGACTGTTACTCGTTTTTTGGCATTATAGGGCCTTAAAACTGGATATCCGCCAATTCACATATTTTCATGTGTTATAGCCCACGCCTTCTGTATGGGCGCGGGCCACTGGACCTAGATCGCCCTAAATTTTGTCATCCCATCATAAATTACCTAAGAAATAATAGTCATCGCCTCACCATGACCGTTACTCATCTTTTGGCATTTTAGGACCATAAAACTGGAATTCTGCCATATTCTCAGATTTTTGTGTGCTATAGCCCACGCCTTCTGCATGGACCCGGGCCACCGGACCGGGATTGCCTAAAATTATTTTGGCCCATCAAAACTGACTTATGAAACAATATTCACTCCCTCGCCATGACCGTTACTCGTTTTTTGGCATTTTAGGTCCCTAAAACTGGAATTCCGTTTGATTCCCTATTTTGCTCTAGTCAAAACAAGATTCAACTTGTGGTTTCTCTATTGTTGATGAAAGAGAGTCGCCACCTAATATTTAAAGATATAATAGGGTACCTATTTAATTATTAAAGTCATATTCTTTATTAGTCTGCTAACCGGTGAGATTATGGGTAAGAGTTCTTGTTCTTCTAAGGGGAACGTGTTAGGCACCCCCTTAAAATCTACCTGATATAGCTTCATAGGAGTTAAAGCAGATTTGGAATTAATTATTTATGTTATGCCTTAACTAGTGCTCTAAGCAGTATAGCTTACCATATATTAGGACATAATACCTAAAGGGGAGGGTATGGTTAAAGAAGATGGATTTAAAGAAAAAAGGTTTTTAGGAAATTAGTGTTAATATATATAAGCTTAAAAAAGAATTTTTGAAAGATGGAAATGTTTGTATAAATGTAAAATAGACGGAAGCACTTTGTTCCCTAAATCATGGAGGTTTATGTCATTCTATTGTGGTGAAAGTGTTATGCAAATGATTCTACGATATACCTTAGTTTTGAAGTAGAAAACTATTTGAAAGCCTTTGTTTTGGGGCAGCAACACTTTAATCTTTCGAAATAAATGATTTCTTTTAGAAAGGTCAAATTCGCGACAATTCTGATTTTTTGAAAGAGGGACGGCTGCCTTGGGGCATCAAAAGTTTTTTAAAAAAGGGTTAGTTAAGCATGATGAATTAATAACAACTTACGATTAGTGGATATGAAATTAATCACTAACTAAGGCTTCTTTTTAATCCTAGGTTCTTTAGGATTTTCTAAGTTGTTCACATGATTTAAGGCATAAAGTAAGATATCCAATCCAATAAGATAATTGTTGCATACATGTTCGAGATGAAACAACGAGAGTGCAACAAAATAACGAGAAAATAAATCTAAGGTATAGAAGCAGTAACAATATAGAAGTAAAGGAGAGGATTAGACTCTGATATTTGGGCCTCAAAGAGACAGGCCCAGCAGTAGCAATAACGGGCAATGACGGACATTGAATTTTTAGAACACAACAATGCTGGACTTGAGGCCCACACAATTTCATATGTTTAAATAAAAGAGAAATTCATTAGAGAATAATAATCAATACACGTTCATACATGAAAAAGAAAAAAATAATTTTTGAGCAAAAGTAAGAAGACAGTCACTAACAGTATCTAAACATTAGGAAGGTCACACTAATGTGGTGGCTATGTATAACAAATGATCCACATTGAAAACCTTTCATTGTCATTAAATACTAAACCCAAAGAGAATAACGAGTGTCAATGAATTAAGGGCTAAGGAGAGAGTCCCACTCAAGGTCAAAGCCCCCTTTGAATCCTTCGACACTTCAAAGTTCCTAAAGGTCTCAAGGCTCACGGCAATGCTCGTGCTGGGGAGAGTAGCCCAACCAAGAGTCAAACTCTACTCTCAAATACCCTTAACCACTAACAACTTATTCTTCTCTATATGTTTAAGTTCCAATGAGGCACTTTCAATGTGAATCAGTCACCACAATACCATACTACAGAAGTATACCCTTCTCTTAATCAAAATAGCATAAGGAACACAAAATCACTTTTATCTACCTAACTATATCTCCAACACTAAGTGAACACATTAAACAGGTCTGAGGGTCAAGGTTTCAAACACATATAGAGGCAGTGGTATTAGCATACTACTATTAAAAAACAAACACTTGAGATCAAGCACCTTAAAGATAAAGTAGTTGCATGATTTGAATCTATGAAGTTCATGAGTATGGATACATTCCATTCATAACCTAAGTCTTAACTTCTAGTATGTATATAAGGTAACAGTCCTTATTGGCAACCTCTAAGGGTATTAACAGAGAGACAGTTAACCACTTTAATTGAGTTCGTTAAAAGGTGATGATAGAGATACCATTATAAATTATCACTTCTAAAGGATATTTGGAGGATTATGGAATAACCATTGAAATTAGATATCCAAAGATATTAGCAAAGGTCACAGACTTATAACCTCAATCAGAACTTCTAAGAATGTCAACAGATTTGCCAATTAAGAATTTCAACAGAGATGCAAACTATTAACCTAGTCAGGACCTTTAAAGATTATTGACATGATCATAAGTTCATATTCCAGATTAAGGACTCCTAAAGAGTATTAAAGAACCTTAAGCTACAAGCTTTGTTTATTTTAAAGCTTAAGACATGACTACTTCTGCCTAAGACTTTTCAACTTCATATTGACAAAGCATGATGTTAAACTTAATCGGTAACAACAAAGAGTTCATCTAAAATTCATAAGCTATGTTTGTCTTATTCATGCAGGATTAATGAAGCTCTAAAGACAACAAGGACATGCACATAATTGCAAAAAGCAAATAAACAAGTATTGAAGGATAAAATGAGTGCAGTATCACCTATACAGGGAACATGAAGTCATATTATCTCAAAAAATAAAAATGCCATCATCATTAAGCTAACAATGTCAATACATAGACTCCAAAAAAGGATAGGGATGCTATCACTTTGGAAAATTTGTGAAACAGGTTAAGGGTAGGATTTCAGACATAATGGAGCTTAGTTTTAACAACTTAGAATATCAGCACTTGCATAAGGCCTTATGACTTAGGTCAGACATGTGATGAACTTCAAAATATATACAAAGATGGTACGGGAACTTAGTCTGCTCAAATCATGCTCATATAGTATGATCAAATAGCTACAAGCTCATTAGATAGTCAATGACCTCTAAAGAGTCTGCAAGGATCAAAGAAAAGTATGTTAAAGGAGAGGATAAGTTCAAATATCATAAATCAGCATTCCCCAGGCCAAGATGACAGGCTCACATGCTCATATTTGATTACGTCTGGTTATCAAATAAGCTACCACAAATACAGATGATAATTAAGGCAAAATGGCAATGCTTAACAGAACATCAAGGAAGCCTAAAGAGAGAATATATCAGGATATCTTAAGAATTATTAGACTATTCTTAAGGTTTAACAATAGAGATAGTCCACCAAATACTCATTATGACTGTCGCAGTACTCTCACTCCAATAACTAAGGGGCTTCATGATATTTTGAAACATATTCAATAACTATATATTTTCAATAAAACATATCAATAGTCAAGACATTGATGCATCGCTAATAATCATTCAATGACAGAGCAAATCATCCTTAACCAAACAAACGAACAAAGAGGGGCAGGATTGAAATATACTGACCTTTTCTAGGGCAGCTGACCAAATATGAGTTCAATTTAATTGCGTAGGACCCAAGCTTCAGGCTTGAGCAGCAAAATAACTCGAAAAAGAAAGGGAGATTAATCAGAGAGGACCTAAGTTCTAAATCTTAATGCTTTTTTGATATTCATATGAGATTTTGGCTCTTGTTAGGTATGGTTGGTCTGGTAGGTGAGAGCATTCAAAGCTCTATGTATAGTGCCATTCAATGGCTTAGGGCTTCAAATGATTCAAATTTGATAGTGGAGAGTGACGACTACCAGATGATGCAAACAAAATCGAGTGAAAATCTAAGAAACAGAGGTGATATCAGTAAGGGGTTTACCTGAGGGGAGAGAGGTTGACCGAAGGCAAGAATCAATGGACAAAGCTCGAAAACCCAGAGGTCACTGTGTTTGACCTCTGGGTAGAGAATATTCATCATGAGACCCTGAAGAAGCTCCATGCATGCTTCGATTTAACGTAACACAAGAGAAATATGAAGATTTGTTGTTTCATGTTTACGCTAGGGTTTTCAGATTTGGGTGTTTGAATCTTAAAGACGGAATTGGGAAAGAATTCAGTGAGGATCTTGGGTATGAGAAATAGAAGGTATGCTTTTCCTGGTGATTTGAGACGTTGCATGAATTTTTGCAAGGTTCTTTTGATAGATATGATGATGGGAATGAAGAGAAAAGAGAAGAAAATGGAAAGGGTAATGACTGGGGTCAAGGGGAGATGAATTAGGGTTTTGGGGTAGGGGTTAATCTTCTCTAGGGATAAAAGTGGTAGACATAACGGGGGTCGTTGGATCTGTTGATCAACGACTCCGATGGTTTTGCTATTTAAGAATTTAGAAATAATTAAACTAGAAAAATCTATGGTCGTTGGATCCTTGTGATCCAACGACGGAGATAAAACATTATAGGGATTTTTAAAATAACTAAAAAATCGGATTAAATCATCAACAGATAGGATGGTGCGTGTTTGTTTTGTGAGTGAATGGAACGGCGATGTGGCACGATCTGATTGGCTCAAATGGAGTGGCAAGGATTGCCATCTTTGAATGAAGGGGTTGTTTGGACTGGATAGTTTCGGATTGGGCTCTTGTGTTGGGAAAAATTAATTGAAATGGTAGCCATTGTGTGTTTAATTAAATAATTACAATTATAGCCTTTTAATCTTTTCAGCCTTTTGAAATTAATTTAAATAAACTTAATTATTTCCAATAAAATATAGTAAAATTATAAATGTCAAATATACTACTAATTATTGTAATTATTTATTAGTGAAATACATTATTTTCTAATTTTTAACACTAGTTTTGAATTATCAATATAGTAAGCTAATTAATCAAAATTGGAGAAGTAATTTGTTAGATTAATTATATAACCTCTATATAAAAACTATTTTAATAGTGTAATGAGTATACTTGTAATTACATAATACTAATACTAGGTTATTAATTTTAAAACTAATATTTAATTAATTTTGTAAGAATAAGTAATTATTTAAAGAAAATAATTTCAAAACATTTATTATAATTTTAAAAGGAGGGTCAAAATTGGCCGTCAACACCTGGATCACCTACAGGTTTGCCGGCCTATCTAAAACGACCTAAGGAACAATCGTCACTGCCTCGCCACAACCGTTACTCATATTTTTGATGCTTTAGGGGCATACAATTTAAATTCCGCCCCATTCCCAAATTTCGTGTGCTAGCCCACGCCTTCGGCATGGGCCCCGGCCAACGAACCTGGATCGCCTAAAATTTGACCGGACTATAAAAAAAATCCTAAGAAACACTAGTCACCACCTTGCCATTGCCGTCATACTTTTTTCTGCATTTTTGGGCCATAAAATCTGAATTCCGTCCGATTCCTAGATTTTCGTGTGCTATAGCCCACTCCTTCTGCATCGGCCCCGACCATTGGACATGAGTTGCCTAAAAGTTTGCCGGCCCATAAAAGATGACCTAAGGAACAGTAGTCATTGCCTCGCCATGACAGTTACTCATGTTTTGACACTTTTGGGCCATAAAATAGTAATTCCCGCCCCATTCTCAGATTTTCATGAGCTATAGCCCACACCTTCTACATGGGCTCGGGCCACCAGACCTGCTTCGCCTAAAATTTTGCTAGCAAATAAAAAACAAGATAAGAAGTAGTAGTCACTGCCTTGCCATAACCGTTACTTGTTTTGGTGTTTTATGGTCATAAAACTGGATATCTGTCTGATTCCCAGATTTTCGTACGTTATAGAACACGCCTTCTACATGGGCCCAGTCCACGGAACCGGGGTCGCCTAAAATTTTGCCGGCCCATAAAATATGACCTATAGAACAGTACTCACTATCACGCCACGACCATTACTCATTGTTTTGCATTTTAGGTCCATAAAATTGGAATTCCTCCTGATTCCCAAATTTTTGTATGCTATAGCCGCATGAGCCCGGGCCACGAACTCGGATCGCCTATAATTTTTATTTTTGCGTGTGATTCTCAGATTTGCGTGTGATAAAGCCCACACCTTAAGCATGGGCCTGGTCCACCGAACTCGAATCGCCTAAAATTGTACCGGCCCATAAACAATAATGTAAGAAATAGTAGTCACAGCCTCGCTATGACCGTTACTCGTTGTTGGGCATTTTAGGTCCATAAAACTAGAATTTCACCCGATTTTCAAAGTTTTGTGTGTTATGCCTTCTGCATGGACCCGGGCAACCGGACCAGAATTGACTAAATGTTTTGTTACCTATCAAAAACGGCCTATCGAACACTAGTCACGCTTCTCCATGACCGTTAATTATTTTTTGGTATTTTAGGACTACAAAATTGATTCCGCCCGATTCCTAAATTTTCGTTAGATATATCCCATGCATTCTGCATAGGCCTAAGCCACCAAACATGGATCACCTAAAATTTTGTCGGCCAATAAAAAATGACCTAAGGAACAATACTACCTGCCTCACCATGACCGTTACTCATTTTTTACCGTTTTAGGGCCTTCAAAATAGTATCCGTCCAATTCGCATATTTTCATGTGCTATATAGCCCACGCCTTCTGCATCGGCTCGAGCCACCGGACCCAGATCGCCCTAAATTCTTTTGCCCCATCATAAATGTCTTAAGGAACAATAGTCATAGCCTCGCCATGAGCGTTTTAGGGCCATAAAACTGTATATCCGTCTGATTACCAGATGTTTGTTCGCTATAGCTCACACCTTCTGCATGGGCCGGGCCACAGGACCTGGATCGCCTAAAATTTTTCCGGCCTATTAAAAATGACCTAAGGAATATTAGTCACCACCTCGCCATGATCGTTACTCGTTTTTCGACGCTTTAGGTCCATAACGCCAAATTTTCCATGATTCCGGGCAACCGAACCCAGATCGCCTAAATTTTTGCCGGCTCCTCAAAAACGTCCTATGGAACACTAGTCACTGCTTCGCTATGTCTGTCACACGTATTTCTGCTTTTTGGGCCATAAAACTTGAGTTCCTCCCGATTACCAGATTTTCGTGTGCTATAGCCCATGCCTTCTGCATAGACCCGAGCCAACAGACATGGATCGCCTAAAATCTTGTCGGCCCATCAAAAACGACCTAAGTAATAGTTGTCACCGCCTCGCCATCACTATTACTCATTTTTTGCCATCTTAAGGCCATAAAATAAGAATTCCGCCCCATTCCTAGATTTCCGTGAGCTATAGCCCACGTCTTCTACATGAGCCCGGGCCACCCGACCCAGATCACCAAAACTTTTGTCGGCACATCGAAAATGACATATGGAGCAGTAGTCACCGCCTCGTCATAACTGTTACTATTTTTTGGCATTTTAGAGCCATAAAAGTGGATAGCCCACGCCTTCTACATAGGCCCGGGCCACCGGACCTAGATCGCCTACAATTTTGCCGGCCCATCAAAAATGACCTAAAGAAATGTATTCACTACCTCGCCATGAACATTACTCGTTTTTTGCATTTTAGGGCCATAAATTTATAATTCCACCCGATTCCCAAATTTTCGTGTGTTATAGCCCATGCCTTAAGCATGGGCCCAGGTCACCAAGCTCGGATCACCTAAAATTTTGTTGGCCAATAACAAATGACCTAAGGAACATTATCCACCGCTTCGCGATGATCGTTACTTGTTTTTTGGTATTTTAGGCCATAAAATTTAAATTCCGCGCGATTCTTAGATTTTCGTGTGCTATAGCCCACGCCTTCTGCATGGGCGCGAGCCACCTGACCCAGATCACCCTGAATTTTGTTGTCCCATCATAAATAACTTAAGGAATAATAGTCACCTCCTCGCCATGATCGTTACCCATGTTTTGGTGTTTTAGGGCCATAAAACTGGAATTCTGCCCGATCCCCAGATTTTCGTGTGCTATGCCTTCTGCATGGGCCTAGGCCACCATACTCGAATCACCTAAAATTTTGCCGGCCCATAAAAATGATGTAAGAAATAGTAGTCACAACTTTGCTATGACCGTTATTCATTTGTTGCACTTTAGGGCCTTAAAACTAGATATCAACCCAATTTCTATATTTTCGTGTGCTATAGCCCATGAATTCTACATGGGCGCGAGCCGCCGGACCCTAATCGCGATGATCAACCCATCAAAAATGACTTAAAGAATAATAGTCACTAACTCGCCATAATCGTTACTCATATTTTGGCGTTATAGGGCCATAAAATTGGAATTCTGTACGATTCCCAGATTTTCGTATGCATAGCCCACGCCTTCTGCATGGACCGGTCACCGGACCCGGATTGCCTAAAATTTTCCTAGACTATCAAACCGTCCGATAGAACAACAGTCACCCCCTCGCCATGACCGTTATTCCCTTTTTGGTATTTTAGGGCTGTAAAATTGAAATTCCGCCTGATTCCTAGATTTTCGTGTGCTATGCCCCACGCTTTCTGTATGTGCCCGGGTCGCCGGACCTAGATCGCCTAAAACTTTGGTGCCCTGCCTAAAAGGACCTAATGAAAAATATTCTCCGTCCCGTTATGACCGTTACTCAGGTTTTGGCGTTTTAGGGTCATAAAACTGGAATTTCACCCAATTCCCAGATTTTCGTGTGGTATAGCCCACGCCCTCTAAAAGAACGACCTAAGGAACAATAGTCACCACCTCGCTAAGACCGTTACTCGTTTGTTGGCGTTTTAGGGCCATAAAATTATATATCCGTTCGATTCCCTGATTTTTGTGTGCTATAGCTCACGCCTTCTACATGGGCCGGGCCACCAGACCTGGATCGCCTAATATTTTATCGGCCTATTAAAAATGACCTAAAAAATAATAGTCACCGCCTCGCCATGATCTTTACTCATTTTTAGCGTTTTAGGACCATAAAACTAGATATCCGCACTATTCTCTAATTTTTGTGTGCTATATCCCATGCCTTCTATATGGGCCCGGTCCACCGGACCTAGATCGCCTAAAATGTTGTCATCCCATCAACAATGACATAAGGAACAATACCCACTTCATCTCCATGACCATTACTCGTTGTTTGGTGTTTTAGGTCCATAAAACTGGAATTCTGCCCGATTCATATATTTTCGTGTGCTAGCCCACGCCTTAAACATGGGCCCGGGCCAAGGACTCGGATCGCCTAAAAGTTTCATGTTTGTGCCCGATTCTCAGATTTTCGTATGCTAAAGCCCACGCCTTGTGCATTGACCCGGGCCACCGGACCTAGATCACCTAAAACGTTTCCAGCCCATAAAAATGACGTAAGAAACAATAGTCTTAGCCTCACCATGACCTTTACTCGATTTTTGGCATTTTAGGTCCATAAAATTAGAATTTCACCCAATCCCCATATTTTCGTGTGGCATCCTTCTGCATGAGCCCGGGCCACCAGACCCGAATCGCCTAAAATTTTTCCGGCCTATCAAAAATAACCTAATGAACACTATTCACTGCCTCTCCATTACCATTACTCATGTTTTGGCATTTTAGGGCTATAAAATTGGATTTCGCCCGAGTTTTACATTTAAGTGTGCTATAGCCCACGTCTTCTGGATGGGCCCGAGCCACCGAATACAGATTGCCTAAAATTTTGTTGGCCCATAAAAAATGACCTAAGGAATAGTAGTCACCGCCTCGCCATGACCATTACACGTTATGTTTGGCATTTTAGGGCCATAAAACCGGAAATCCGCCCTATTCGTAGATTTTCATGTGCTATATAGCCCATGCCTTGTGCATGGGCTGGGGCCACCAGACATGGATCGCTTAAAATATTACTGGCCCATCAAAAATGTCCTAAGGAACAATAGTCACACCTTCGTCATGACCGTTACTCGTTTATTATCATTTTAGGGCCATAAAACTAGGCGGGCCACCAGACCCGAATCGTTTATTATCACATGTCTTCTGCATGGGCCCATGCCGCCAGAACCGGATCACCTAAAATGTTTCCAACATATTAAAAATGACCTAAGGAACGATAATCACCGCCTCGCCTTGACCGTTATTCATATTGTGGCATTTTAGAGCCATAAAATTGGAATTCCGCCCGATTCCAAGATAATCGTGTTTTGTGATCCACGCTTTAGACATGGGTCGGGGCTACTAGAACAGGATCGTCTAAAATTTTGCTCGACGCTCAAAAATGACCTAAGGAACTATAGTCACCCCCTCACCATGTCCGTTAATTATGTGTTTGGCATTTAATGGCCATTAAACTTGAATTGCGCCCGATTCCAAGATTTTCGTGTGATATATAGCACACACTTTCTGCATGGGCCAGGGCCACCAGACTCGGATTTCCTAAAATGTTGTCGTCCCATAGAAAATGACCTAAGGAACAATAGTCACCACCTCGCCATGACCGTTACTCGTTTGTTGGTGTTTTAGGGCCATAAAATTATTCATCCGGTCGATTCTTAGATTTTTATGTGCTATAGACCACGCCTTCTACATGGGACAGGCCACAGGACTCGGATTGCCTATAATTTTTCCAGCCCATCAAAAATGACCTAAGGAACAATAGTCACTAACTTGGCATGACTGTTACTCGTTTGTTGGCGTTTTAGGGCCATAAAACTGTATATCCGTCTAATTCCCAGATTTTCGTGTGCTATAGCTCACACCTTCTCCATGGGCCGGGCCACCGAATTCGGATCACCAAAAATTTTGTCGGCCTATCAAAAATGACCTAAGGAACAATAGTCACCGCCTCGCCCTGATCGTAAATTGTTTTGGCATATTAGGGCCTTAAACATTGATATTCGCCTGATTTTTAGATTTGCGTATGCTATATCCCATACCTTCTACATGGGCGTGGTCCACCGGACCTGGATCGTCCAAAATATTGCTGGCCCATAAAAGACTGCCTAAGGAACAATACTCACTACATCGCAATGACCGTTTCTCATTTTTTGGATTTTTAGGGCCATAAAACTGGAATTCCACCCAATTCCCAACTTTTCGTGTGCTATAGCCCACACCTTAAGCATGGGCCTGGGCCACGGACTCGGATTGCCTAAACTTTTTGGTTTTTTGCCTGATTCGCAGATATTTGTGTGCTAACGCCCACGCCTTCTGCATGTGCTCGGGCCACCAGACCTGGATCGCCTAAAATATTTTCGGCCCCTAAAAAGGGACGTAAGAAACAATAGTCATAGCCTCGCTATGACCGTTAGTCATTCTTTAGCGTTTTAGGTCCATAAAACTGGAATTTTGCCTGATCCCTATATGTTCGTGTGCTATGTCTTCTGTATGAGCCCGACCACCGGACCCCAATCGCCTAAAATTTTATCGGCCCATAAGAAAATGACCTAAGGAAAACTAATCACTACCTCTCCATGACCGTTACTCATTGTTTGGCATTTTAGGGCTATAAAATAGGATTCCGCCCGAATTCTAGATTTTTGTGAGTTATGGTCTGCGCGTTTTGCATGGGCCCGAGCCACCAAACATAGATCGCCTAAACTTTTGTCGGCCATAAAAAATGACCCAAGGAACACTAGTCACAGCCTCGACATGACCGTTACTCGATTTTTGGTATTTTAGGGCCATAAAATTGGAAATCCGCCCTATTCACACGTTTTCGTGTATTATATCCCATGCCTTCTACATGGGTTGGGGCCACAGGACATGGATTGCCTAAAATATTGCTGGCCCATAAAAAATGACCTAAGGAACAATAGTCACCCCCTCTCCATGATCGTTACTCGTTTATTGGCGTTTTAGGGTCATAAAACTAGAATTCCTCCCGATTCCCAGATTTTCATGTGCAATAGCACACGTTTTCTGCATGGGCCCAGGCCACCAGAACTGGATCGCCTAAAATTTTGCCAGCCTATTAAAAATGACCTAAGGAATAATAGTCATCGGCTCGCCATGACCATTATTTAATTTTGGCATTTTAGGGCCATAAAATTGGAATTTCGCATGATTCCAAGATTATCGTGTGTTATGGCCCACGCTTTTTACATGGACCCGGGCTACTAGAACCGGATCGTCCCAAATTTTTCCGGACCATCAAAAATTACCTAAGGAACAATAGTCACTCCCTTACCATGTCCATTAATATTTTGTTTTGGCATTTTAGGGCCATTAAACTGGAATTCCGTCCGATTTAGAGATTTTCTTGTGCTATAGAGCACGCCTTCTGCAAGGGCCGGGCCACAAGACTCAAATCGCCTAAAATTTTGGCGGACCTTCACAAATATCCTAAGTAACAATAGTAACTACCTTTCCATGATCGTTACTTATGTTTTGGCATTTTAGGGCAATAAAACTGGAATTCCGCCCTATTTTGAAATGTTCGTGTGCTATAGCCCACTCCTTCTACGTGGGCGCGGGCCAACGGACATGGATCTCCTAAAATATTATCGGCCCATCATAAATGACATAAGGAATAATAGTCACCCAACGCCATGACCATTACTCAGTTTTGGGCATTTTAGGGCCATAAAACATGAATTCCTCTAGATTCCCGGATTTTCGTGTGTTATAGCCCACGCCTTCTGCATGAACCGAGAACACCGGACCAAGAACGCCTAAAATTTTGATACCCTATAAAACATGACCTAAGCAATTATAGTCACCACCCCGTCATGACCGTTACTTTTTTTGGTATTTTAGGGCTACAAAATTGAAATTTTGCCTGATTCCTAGATTTTCGTGTTATATAGCCCACGCCTTCTGCATGGGCCCTGGCCACTAGACCCGGATCGCCTAAAACTTTTTCAGCACATCAAAAAGGTCCTAAGGAATAGTAGGCACCTCCTCGCCGTGGCCTTATTCATGTTTTGGTATTTTGGGGCGATAAATCTTGATATCCGCCCGATTTCTAGATTTTCGTGTGCTATAGCCCATGCCTTCTGCATAGGCTTGTCCACCTAACCCTGATCGCCTAAAATTTTGCTGGCATGTGAAAAATGTCCTAAGGAACAGTACTCACTTACTCGCCATGACCGTCACTCATTTTTTGGCGTTTTAGGGCCGTAAAACTGGAATTCTTCCAAATTCTCAGGTTTTCATGTGCTATAACCCACGCCTTCTACATGGGTCTGGGCCATAGAACCCGGATCACTTAAAATTTTGTCGGACCATAAACAAAGACCTAAGAAATAGTAGTCACTGCCTCGCCATGACCGCTGCTCATATTTTGGCATTTTAGGGCCATAAAACTGGAAATCCGCCCGATTCTCAAATTTTCATGTGCTATAGCCCACGCCTAAAGCATGGGCCTGGGCCACCGGACTTGGATCGCCTAAAATTTTACCAGCCTATCAGAAACGACCTAAGGAACATTAGCCACCACATCGCCATGACTGGTACTCATTGTTTGGTTGTTTAGGGTCACAAATACTGCAATTCCACCAAATTCTTAGATTTTCCTGTGCTATAGCCTACACCTTCTACATGGGCGCAGACCACTAGACTCGGATCGCCTAAAATTTCGCCATCCCATAAAGAATAACCTAAGAAATAATATTCACAACCTCTCTGTAACCGTTACTCATTATTTGGCATTTAAGTCCATAAAACAGGAATTTCGCCTTCTGCATGGGCCCAGGCCACCGGGCCCGGATCGCCTAACATTTTACCGGCCTATCTAAAATGACCTATGGAACACTAGTCACCGCCTCGCTGATGTTTGGCTATAAATTCATATTTTTAGTGCATTACTTAGCTTACATTTTGGGGCTTTAATGCTAAACTATACTATATTTATGCTTAATTAAGTTTATTTTATGTGTAGGTATGTTAAAAACAAAATTTTGAGCACAACGAATATTTAATGTGTATTTTATGCACTATAAGGAAGACAAATAAAACAAGAACAAATGAGGAAGAAGGAAGACAAATAAAACAAAATGCAAATAATTGACAAAGAAAGAACTGAATGGGAAAGATAGCAACGTTAGACAGCAAATCAAAATGAGAATTGAAGCAGAAAAGCAGCCGACGACGCGAGAGAATATTTTCTAGCTATAGAGCATGTGACGCAAGCTTTGCTGCTCGCTATGGAGGTTGCGGCGCACAGGCTGAGGCGAGGTGGACTGTGCATTTTGCCTCGCGAGGCGAGGCCCGTGGCGAGCATGTTTCGGATTTTTAAAGCTTACTTTGTCTCCTATTTGATTTTGGACTTGGTTATTTTGTTTGGGACTTTTCCCTACACATAATAATAGTCATTAACACCACTTTTAGAGGAGTAAGCTCTGCGACCGAAGGCAAGAATATCAGGCTTGGAGGAGGCTTCTAACTAGTTTCCTTTAATCTAATAGTTTATTAGTTCTAGAGTTTTGGGTGCTACATGAACGTTGTAGTTTGAAGCTTGAATTGTTCTTATTAGTTTATCATATTGGTTTATTTATTTAATCTTGCGCATAATTATTTGATTGCTTGATAACCAATTGAATACTATCTACGAATCTAGGATTGAACTCGGGAGAGGGAACTCTAGATTGCATATAAGATTGAGTAGA
>AWOL01S0013678.1:45782-65567 GCA_000715115.1 Nicotiana otophora | reverse complement strand
TGCATGAACGTTGTAGTTTGAATCTTGAATTGTTCTTATTAGTTTATCATATTGGTTTATTTATTCAATCTTGCGCGTAATTATTTGATTGCTTGATCACCAATTGAATACTATCTATGAATCTAGGATTGAACTCGGGAGAGGGAATTCTAGATTGCGTATAAGATTGAGTAGAGCAAGATCTTAACTCTGAGGGGGCCGAATTTGCGGTTAGGATAAGAATATACCTAATCGCCTTGCTTGGTTACTATACAAGAATTATTAATGCGTTCTTGTTAATTCTAATTTCATAGGAATATAGGCGTTAAATTAGCTTGAATAGGCGAGTTGTACTTCGGGAGAAGGCTACGAGCAATATTAACCCCGTCAACCAATAAACCAGATAAATTAATTAGACAATTTAAGTGAAAAATTCAATTGGATTGTTAGCTAACCCATAGCTCTAGAATATTCACTCACATTGAATTCGTCTTTAAGCTTGTCGTTGTTTTCTTTAACCTCCTAAGTTTTTACTCTAGATTAAATTTTAGTTATATATTCATACTTTATGATTCGCTTGAATAGATTAATTATTTGGGTTTAATTTAGTTGATAGTTAATCACAAGTTATTGTGGGTATGATATCTGGACTTACAATCCTATATTACTTGTCGACCATGTATACTTGCGTGTGCGTTTGGGAGCAACACTCGCCAAGACTGTTACTCATTGTCATGGAATGTTTGGGCTATAAAACTGGAATTCTACCTGATTCTCCGATTTTTCTGTGCTATAGTCCACACCTTCTGGATGGGCTCGAGCGACCGGACATGGATCGCTAAAACGTTTGCTGGCCCATGACCTAAGGAATAGTAGTCATCCTTCGCCATGACTGTTACTTGTTTTTAGCATTCTGGGGCAACAAAACTGAAATTCCGCTCTATTAACAGATTTTCATGTGATATAGCTCACGCCTTCTACACTGGCCCAGGCCACCGAACATGGCTGCCTAAAATATTGTCGGCCCATCAGAAATGACCTAAGGAATAATAATCACCCTACACCATGACCATTACTCGTTTTTTGGCATTTTAGGGCCATAAAACTAGAATTCCTCTATATTCCTAGATTTTCGTGTGCTATATCCCACGCCTTCTGCATGGGCGCGGGCCACTGGACTCGGATCGCCAAAAATTTTGCCGGCGCATAAATATTGACATAAGAAATAGTAGACTACGGTCAAATAAGAGTCAAATAGGTAATAAGAGTGAATCCTGAAAATAATTAATTCTAATTAAAGCATGTAGAGGTGAAACTAGTAAATAGGAACTTAATCATATCAAGAACAACTTCATACTCAGTGAATATAAGGACCTAAGAATCCTAAGAGGCCAACTTTTCACAAATAAGTCTGAGCACACACTTGTCACCTCGCGTTCATGGATTACAATCAACATAGAAGACTCAATCCTAAGGGGAAAATCTCCCACACAAGGTTAGACAGGATACGTACCTCAAACCAAGCTCAACCAGTCTGTAAGAATGCCCTTTTTTTCAATTATCGGACTCCGAATAGCCCAAATCTAGCCAAACACAATTGCATAACATGAATACAACCATAATCGACTCATCTAATTAATAAAATTAATACTTTAACAAAAATCCCGAAATCTGCCCTAAAGGTCGACCCGGGCCCACATCTCGGAATCGGGTAAAAGTCACAAAATACGAACACTCATTCACTCACGAGTCTAACCATACAAAAATCATCAAATTCCGATACCATTTCGTCCCTCAAATCGTAATTTTTCATTTTGAATTTTTCTTTCAAAAACCACCATTTTACTCAACTCAAAACACAAATTAAATGATACAAATAAAGATAAAATCATGGAAATAAATAAATTCTAGGTGAAGAACACTTACCCAATCGATTTGAATGAAAAACCCACAAGGCAACGCTCAAAGCCGAGCTCTAGAACTCCAAAAATGGTGACAATGGCAAACCCTCGGAATAGAGGACTTTATATTCTGCTCAGGAGTTTTGTGCATCGCGAACGTGGAGAAAGGGACGCGCTCGCGAAGAAGAGAAACAAAGCTGCCCAGTTGTTCTTCGCGAACGCGACAACACGTTCGCGAAGGTGAAGAGGAAACATATGATGGCCCAATGACTGCTCTTTGCGAACGCGTGAAGTAGTACACGAACGCGAAGTGTGTAATGGAATAGCTACACGAACGCGTAAGTGACACGCGAACGCGAAGAGGAAAATGAGCGAACGCGAAGAAGGGGGGTAGCAGAACTTTCCGAATGCGACAGGGTGACTGCGAATGCGAAGAGGAAATATTTCACCCTCCAAAATAAACACTACGCGAACGCGATGAAGGAAACTAGATAACAGATAACAGCAGTTCAAAAATAGGGGAAAAGACCGTAGCCCATCCGAAACTCACCCGAGGCCTCCGGGACCCTGTCTAAACATACCAACAAGTCCCATAACCTAACACAGACTCGCTCGAGGTCTCAAATTACATCAAACAACGTCGAAACTACGAATCGCACCATGAATCGAACTTATAAATTTCAAATCTTTCAACTTCTAAAACCCGTGCCGAAACCATCAAAGCAACCCGGAATGATGTCAAATTTTGCAGACAAGTCCCAAATAACATAACAGAGCTGTTCCAACTCTCGGAATTGCATTCCGATCCCGATATCAAAAAGTCCACTTCCGGTCCAAATCTCCAAAAATTTGACTTTTGCCATTTCAACTCTAAATCAACTATAGACCTCGAATTTATAGTACGGATACGCTCCTAAGTACAAAATCACCCAACTGAGCTAATGGAACCGACGGAACTCCATTCCGGAGTCGTCTTCACATACTTCCGACTACTGTGAAAATCCTAAGACTTAAGCTTCCGTTTTAGGGACTATGTGTCGCAAATCACTCTGAATCATCCGGTAACTGAATTCAACCACGCATGCAAGTCAATACACATAATATGAAGTTGCTCAGGGCCTTATGCCACCGAACGAGACTTAAGTTCTCAAAATGACCAGCCGGGTCGTTACAGGACCCGGATAGCCTAAAAGTTTGTCAACCCATCAAAAATAACCTAAGGAACAATAGTCACCATATTTCCATGACCGTTACTCGTGTTTTGGCATTTAAGGCTATAAAAATGGAATTTCGCTCGATTCCTAAATTTTTGTGTGCATAGCCCACACTTTCTGCATCGGCATGGGCCACCAAATCCGGATCGTCTAAAATTTTGCCGGCCCATCACCAATAGCCTAAGGAACAGTAGTCACCGTCTTGCCATGACCCTTACATATTTTGTGGCATTTTAGAGCCATAAAACTGGAATTCAGCTCGATTCCCAAATTTTCGCGTACTAGCCCACGTTCTCTGCATGGGCCCGGGCCACCTAACCCGGATCGCCTAAAAATTTTTCTGGCCTACAAGAACGACCTAAGGTAAAATAGTCACCGTCTCTCTATGACCGTTACTTGTTTTTTGACGTATTAGAGCTATAAAACTTGAATTTCACCAGATTTTTATATGTTATAGCCCACGTCTTTTACATGGGCCCAGGCCATCGGACTCGGATAGCCTAAAATTTTTCGGCCCATTATAAATGACCTATGGGACAATAGTCACCCCCTCTGTAGGACCGTTAATCAGTTTTTGGCCTTCTAAGGCAATAAAACAAGAATTTTGCCCGATTCCCAGATTTTCGTATGCTATAATCCACACTTTTTGCATAATCCCGGGAAACCAGATCAGATCACCTAATATTTGGCCGGCCCATCAAAAATATAACGACCCGATTTATCGTTTTGAGAATTAACATTATGTTCAGCGACTTAAGGTCCCGAGCAACTTCGTGAAATGTATTATGACCCGTGTGTGTGGTCGAGTTTGGTTTTCGGAAGATCCAATGCTTGTTTTTGAAGATTAAATGAAAATAGTTGACTGGAGTTTGACTTTTGAACAAATAATTTCGGAACAGAATTTTTATGATGTCAATAGCTTCGTATGGTGATTTCGGACGTAGGTATATATACGGATTTTGATTTGAAAGTACGTAGGGCAATTCGGCACATTTCGGCGAAAAAGTTGGAACTAAATTCTTAAATTGGAAAATAAATTTCTTAAATATTCTTAAATTCGACCGTAAGTCGATTGGTTGATAACGAGGTCGGATTTAAATTCTGGATATTGGAATAGTCCTATTACGTCATATATGACTTGTGTGCAAAATTTAAAGTCATTCCGGATTGATTTGATACGTTTCGGCGCAAATTATAGAAGTTGGAAACTTTGAAAAAACTCATAATTCGATTCGAGGTGCGACTTGTAATTTCGATATTGTTTGACGTTATTTGAGGCCTCGACTTAGTTCGTATGATATTTTAATACTTGTTGGTATATTTGGTTGAGGTCCCAGGGGCCTCGAATAAGTTTCGGAGGATTAACGGACAAAATTCGGACTTAAAACACACACACGCACATCTGGAGTAGCAATAGAAAGCAAGGAACGAAAAAAAAAGGAAAAACAAAGACGCTAGAGAAAGGGGAAAAGCGCAGCTTTTGGTTTGGGTTTCTTTTTTTTTTTTCATTTTTGATGGTTATTGTTCTTTTTCTTACATATTCTACACAACCATGAATACCATCTAAGATCCAGACATGTAAATCCACCTGAAAACTCCATTAAAACAACTCACAAGCTCCAAAAATCAGCTGCTATTTTCTCCATATATTTAGCCAAAATGTCACCCAAAACCACCATAAAAACAGCTCCTCCTTGCACCACCTCTTCACCAGTCTCTCACATGCAAACTGAGATCAAAACACCAAAATCGCTGCCAAAACCAGCTGAAACAGTCCCCTTTTCCACCCAAAATCAACACCAAAACTCAGCTAGAAACACCTTGAAACAGTCCCTCTTTCGCACTAAAACAGCAGCTCTAGAAGTCGGGTTCAAATCATGTTCAACAGCTCCGGTCTTGGTTTAAATCTATGGCAAGTTTAAGGTCGAATATCTTTATTTGTACGTGAATTGGGAGGTCACATTTTAAATGCAATTGCGGTTAATGGAGATTCGAGGCATTCGGGAGCCGATTCGCGAGGCAAAGGCATATTGGAATAATGAATTACACGGTTTAAGGTAAGTATCTTGTCTAACCTTGAGAGGGGGAAATACCTTTTAGGCATTGAGTCTTATGTGACAATTGTGTGATTGAAAGCCATATACGCGAGGTGACTAGTACGTACTTGGTTTATATGTACAAATTATATCGGTTAAAATTGGTAGACACCCTTAAGTATTAAATTGAAAATATTGTTAGAGCTTATTAAATCCTTTATTTGTCATACCTCATTCCTTGTTTGCCGAGGTTGTTTTTATATAATACTTTGATGTAATTGTCACTTTGATTTTAATGTGAAATACTGTAGTTAGTTGGGTTGACATATATTGGAAATAAATTTATTATGGATTCTTATTTGCAAATAATTATCAAATAAGTTCAAAATGAGGCTTTAATATATTTATTAAAAATTTGGATTAAAAAAAGTGTTGTCCTATGTTGAGTTACTTTTCCATCTCTGTTGTTGTCTTTGAGGTTTTATATACGTTGTGGGGAGCCTTGGGCTATTTGCTGTAAAATGTATTGATTTTGTTGTATATTTGGAATTGGTTGTGGCCACTGGAAAATTTTTCATATAAATTGATTGTGTTGTGTTGTCGTGATAATGTTTTGTGTGAATTATTGTGTGATTTGAGTTATTATTATGAGGACATAAGGGTGGCATTCCACTGTTAATATTGTGTGGGTACAAGGGTGGCATTTCATTGTGGTTATGTATGTTGGGATATTGTCTAGGCGGAGTGATAAGGGTGGTTATAGGAGCGATAAGGGCAGCTATAGGAGCGATAAGGGTGGCTATTGATACTATCAGGGCGGAGGGATAAGGGTGGCTATTATTATGGAGTGATACGGGTGGCTACAAGAGAGAGATAAGAGTGGCTATTGTCAGAGATGATACGTGATGATGTGAGATTATTGTGTTGGTGGTTTTTTTATGATGTTGTGATTTTTCTGGTGTTTATTTTTATCTCTTGTGCAACTTGTCTTGTTGTTTCGGTAAACATAATAATAGTCTGATTCATGTTGAAATTATGAGCATGTGGCTATTGCCGAGCGAATTTTATTATTGGCACGTGAGTTGTCTGTGCGGTTATGAAAGAAATGTGGGCACGAGGTGCCGGAGAAATATGATAATTCTATTATTTTCACGTGAGTTGTCCGTGCGGTTGTGACAGAAATATGGGCACAAGGTGCCGTGGAAATATGAAAGTGGGCTGAAACCCATAATTTTTATAATTATAAAATGAGGTGTCACATGGTGACTTTTACCTCAAAGGAATTATATTCGAAAGATATTTATTTGAGAGAAATATATTTGAATGATATTTATTTGGAAGAATTATATTCGAAAGATGTTTATTTGAAAGAATTATATTTGGATGGTATTTCTTTGAAGGAAGTATATTCGAAATATATTTATTGGAAAGGATTATATTTTAAAGATTTTTATTTGAAAAACATATATATGAAAGATGTATATTTTGAAGGACTTGATTATTGGTTGAACTTGTGTTCATTATTTGTTTGAGCAATATTTATGATGTTCTTGCTTCTTTGCTGTTTATATCACAAGTTGATTATTGTTGTTATCACTTCTATTAGTTTTCTATTAATTTTATATGCTATATTTCACAGGTTATTAGACTAGTGAGTGTCTTGACTGTACCTCGTCACTACTCCACCGAAGTTAGTCTTGATACTTACTGGGTACCGACTGTGATGTACTCATACTACACTTCTGTACATTTGTGTGCAGAGCCAGGTATTGGAGATATCAGACTTGGACAGAGTTAGAGTGCGATCGCAAGGACTTAAGGTAGAGCTGCTTGGTCGTCGCAGTCCCTTGGAGTCTTTCCATTTTTATTGTACTATAAATTTCTTATTCGGACAGTATTGTATATTCGGTCCTCGAGATCATTTCATGTATTTACTTAGAGTTTGTGACTCAGTATTACCAGTCTTGGGAGGTTGTTTGAATATTTCTGTTGTTGGTTTTAACACTTGTATTGAACATAAATGGCTTGAATTGTTATTATAATGGGCTTACTTTGTCTTAGAGAGTAAGTGTCATCACGACGCCTGTGGTGGAATTTTGGGTCATGACAAGTTAGTATCAAAGATGTTTGTACGGTTACGTCTGTATTTATCTTCGAGAGAATACAGAATTATTAGGAAATTTCCACTTTTTTCATTCCCGTCGTACAAATTTGTTAACTTTGGAATTTGAGCCTTTGTATATTTATTCTTTCACAGATGGTAAGGACACGTGCTACCGGATTAGCTGAGCAGACACCCGCACATACTGCTAGGGCCGTGAGAGGCCGGGGTCGAGGTAGAGGCCGAGGAAGGGCACGCACCGCAGCTAGAGCATTTGTCAGAGCAATAGTTGAGGAGCCGCCAGTAGATCCGGTTGGGGGATGTAACGACCCGATCGGTCGTTTTGAACATTTGCACTTCGCTCGGTTGTTTGAGGGCATGAGTAGCTCCGTATGATGTACTTTGACTTGTGTGAATCGTCGTTTTTGGTTTTGCAGGTATTTCGGAATCAAATTGGAAGAAAGAATTTTATTGTTGAAGCTTTAAATTGGGAGAGTTGACCAAGTTTGCCTTTTTAGCATTTGACCTCGGATTGGAATTTTGATGGTTCCATTAGTTTCGTTAGGTGATTTTGGACTTAGGAGCGCGTCCGGAATGTGATTTGGAGTTCCGTAGTGAAATTAGGCTTGAATTGGCAAAAGTTGGAAATTCAGCGATTTCGGTCGGCAGTGGAAAATTTGATATCGGGGTTGGAATAGAATTCCGGAAGTTGGAGTAGGTTCGTAGTGTCATTTGTGACATGTGTGAAAATTTTGAGGTCATTCAGGCATAGTTTAATAGGTTTCGGCATCAGTTGTGGAATTCGTAAGTTAGAAGTTCTTAGGCTTGAATTCGAGGGTAATTTGGTGTTTTGATGTTGTTTTGAGTGATTCGAAGGTTTGACTAAGTTCGTATGGTGTTTGAGGATTGGTTGGTATGTTTTGTTGAGGTCCCGGGGGCCTAGGGTATGTTTCGGGATGAGTTTTGAGCGAGTCCTGGCATTTCCGGAACTCAGGTATGGTTTTGGTGCTTGGAATTCCGCGGACCGCGACAGAATTTCGCGGACCGCGCTTGGAAGTTATGCAGATCCGCCGGTCTGATTTCGTAAGCCTATATCCTTTGATCCACAAGAAATTTTGAGATGATTCAAAAACAATAGTTGTAGCCTTTCGTGTCTAGTTTCCAGAAAGATAAAGAAGTCATCATTTGGACATTTGTAGAGAAAGTTATGGCCAAAATACTAAAGTCTGACAGTGCAGCCCCAAGAATTTCGCGGAACGCACCAGTTTTTTGCGACTGCGGGGCTCGGCCGCGCTCAAACATTTGCGGACCGCGAAGTGGGAAATCAGAGGTGCACTATATAAATGGGGTTTAGGGTATTATTTCATATTTTGGACCTAGGGAGCTCGGTTTGTGGCGATGTTTCGTGGGTTTTTCAAGACATTCATCGAGGTAAGTGATTCTAACTCGAATTTGGTTAATATACATGAATATATCAAGGATTTCATCATCTAATTAGTACTTTGAGGTGGAAAATTGTAGAAACTTCATAAAAATAAATTGTTGGGATTTGAATGTCGATTCGAAGTCGGATTTGAGTGAAACTAGTATGGTTGGACTCGTGAGTGAATGTGTGTTCGTAATTTGTGACTTTTATCCGATTCTGAGTCGTGGGCCCGAGGGGGCGGGTTTGAGCCAATTTTAGATTTTTGGTCTAAATTGGTAGTGTTTCTTGTGGAATTCATTCCATTAGCGTATTTGGAGGCCAAGTCAAGAGGGAAGAGCATCGCGGGGTAGAGATTTGATCGGTTTGAGGTAAGTAACAATTGTAAATCTAGTCCTCAGGGTATAAAACCACAGATTTTGTATCATTCTACTATTATGAGGTGACGCACATGCTAGGTGACGGGCGTGTGGGCGTGCACTATTGGGGATTGTGACTTGGTCCATCCCGTAGCAACTGTAAAGTTGTATATTTTGTTGAAACTAAACGATACTTATATGTTTTAGAAAGCGTTACTGTAAATTGGGCTGAATGCCATGTTTTGGGCCTTGTGCCAGTGCTGTGTGGACCCTTAGGGGCATTTTCTTACTATCCTCTCACTGTTTTCGATTGAAAATCTATACTCAGTCATGGTTATACCTCTTTACTGCATAAATCAGTCTTCATTACTCTGATTTGATGCATATAAAAGTTATTTTGGGTTGAATACCCTGTTTTACTGAGAGCCCGAGTGGCTTGAGAGCTTTATGACTGAGTGAGGCCGATGGCCTGATTTGTGAGGATATTTAAGGGATCGGGCTGCATGTCGCAGTAGTGCTTGGATCGGACTGCACGCCTCAGTAATATATGGATCGGACTGGACGCCGCAACAGTATTGGGTCGGGCTACACACCGCAACAATATAGCTCTTAAGCTGTAGGAGCCCCTCCGAAGTATGTACATATCCCCAGTGAGCGCAGGTACCTACTGAGTGCGAGTGCCGAGTGATGAGTGAATGGGAGACATGAGTGATTATAAGGTATGCTCGAGTGGCATGAGTGATTGTGAGATATGCCCGAGAGGTATGAGTGACTGTGAGGTTTGCCCGATGCGCTGTATATGAGTGATGTTTTGCCCGAGGGGTTGTTTATGATTTCATCATTTTTGCTCACCTTGCATTGAGCCTCTGTTTGAAAAACTGTAGAAAAATGTCTTTAAATGATTTTACTGGAACTGGGTTTAAACGAGATGTTTTGATTCAAACCCTGATTTTAAAAGCATGTGGTATTTTACTGAGGTTTCATGATATGAACTTTATATGATTTATTGCTCGTCACTACTGCTCAGTCTTTATTTACTGATGTTACTTACTGAGTTGGTTTACTCACATTATTCCTTGCACCTTATGTGCAGATCCAGGTGTAGTTGGACACGGTAGCGGCTGTTGACTATTCTGGTTGCAGATATTCCCGGGGATAACATGGTAGCTGCCTGGCAATCGTAGCCCTGCTCTTCTCCCTCTTATCTTCCTTTAGTTGTATTTAGCTATTTTCCAGGCTGAGTTAATCTTGATATTGTTAGACAGATTATAGTAGATGCTCATGACTAGTGACACCCTGATGTCGGGCTTTTCTTTTACGCATTTTTATTTTGATTTGAACTCCTTTACGAAGGTTTTTACACTAAGTAGCCTTGAAATTATCCTTGAAATGAAAATATCGATTTGTTTTTACACGAAGGTAATTTGGTTGATTTGAGCCTATACTTTGATTAGCAATTATTGCTTCGCGCATTCGAGTTATGCGGTATTTGAATTTGAGTATTTGAGTTATGGTTACGGCTTTTGGTACAGCTTGTTCAGACTTATACGGTATGTAGATGCAAACTTCTGATCTTATAGGAATTTTCGGATGTTGGAAATTTGATTCGAAGGCTTTGTGGGCTAGGTTGAATTGAGAAAATATCAGTTATGTTATGCTATCGGACTTGTATGGGATAGGCTGATGTGGGATCACCCTCGGGTGTGTGCATGGGAAAGTTACACAACAATTTGATGGCTTTTGGAACAACTCTGGGCACGTTCGAAGATGAACATATGTTTAAGTGGGGGAGGATGTAACGACCTGACCGGTCGTTTTGAACATTTGCACTTCGCTCAATTGTTTGAGGGCATGAGTAGCTCCGTATGATTTACTTTGACTTGTGTGAATCGTCGTTTTTGATTTTGCAGGTATTTCGGAATCGAATTGGAAGAAAGAATTTCATTTTTGAAGCTTTAAATTGGGAGAGTTGACTAAGTTTGACTTTTTAGCATTTGACCTCGTATTGGAATTCGGATGGTTCCATTAGCTTCGTTAGGTATTTTGGACTTAGGAGCGCGTCCGGAATGTGATTTGGAGGTCCGTAGTGAAATTAGGCTTGAATTGGCGAAAGTTAGAAATTCGGCGATTTCGGTCGCTAGTGGAAAATTTGATATCGGGGTCGGAATGGAATTGTGGAAGTAGGAGTAGGTTCGTCACGTCATTTTTGACGTGTGTGCAACATTTGAGGTCATTCGGACATGGTTTGATAGGTTTCGGCATCGGTTATGGAATTCGTAAGTTAGAAGTTCTTAGGCTTGAATCTAAGGGTAATTTGGTGTTTTGATGTTGTTTTGAGTGATTCGAAGGTTCGACTAAGTTCGTATGGTATTTTAGAATTAGTTGGTATGTTTGGTTGAGGTCCCTGGGGCCTCGGGTGTATTTCAGGATGAGTTTTGAGCGAGTCTAGGCATTTCCGGAACTCAGGTATGGTTTTGGTGCTAGGAATTTCGCGGACCGCGGCAGAATTTCGCGGACCGTGCTTGGAAGTTCTGCAGATCTGCTAGTCTGACTTCGGAAGCCTATATCTTTTGATCCACAAGGAATGTTGAGATGATTCAAAAACAAAAGTTGTATCCCTTCGTGTCTAGTTTCTAGAAAGGTAAAGCAGTCATCATTTGGACATCAGTAGAGAAAGTTATGGCCAAAAAACTAAAGCATGGCAGTGCAGCCCCAAGAATATCGCGGACTGCACCAGGTTTTCGCGACCGCGGGACCTGGGGCGCGGGTACGCTCAAAATTCCGCGGACCGCGAAGTGGGAAATAAGAGGTGCACTATATAAACGAGGTTTAGGGTATTATTTCACATTTTGGACCTAGGGAGATCGGTTTGGGGCAATGTTTCGTGGGTTTTTCAAGAAATTCATCGGGGTAAGTGATTCTAACTCGAATTTGGTTAATATACATGAATATATCAAGGATTTCATCATCTAATTAGTACTTTGAGGTGGAAATTTGGGGGAAATTGTAGAAACATCATAAAAATGACTTTTTGGGATTTGAATATCGATTTGAAGTCGGATTTGGGTGAAACTAGTATGGTTGGACTCATGAGTGAATGAGTATTTATAATTTGTGACTTTTACCCGATTCCGAGTCGTGAGCCGGGGGCGGGTTTTAGCCAATTTCAGCGTTTGGTCTAAATTGGTAGTTTTCTTGTGGAATTCATTCCATTAGAGTATATTGATGGTATTGTACTAATTGTGAATAGATTCGGAGCATTTGGAGGCCGAGTCGAGAGGCAAGAGCATCGCAGGGTAGAGATTGGATCGGTTTGAGGTAAGTAACGATTGTAAATCTAGTTTTGAGGGTATAAAACCCCAGATTTTGTATAATTCTACTATTATAAGGTGACGCACATGCTAGATGACGGGCGTGTGGGCGTGCACTGTTGGGGATTGTGACTTGGTCCATCCTGTAGCAATTGTAAAGTTGAATATTTTATTGATACTATATGATACTTATATGTTTTAGAAAGAGTTTTTGTAAATTGGACTGAATGCCATGTTTTGGGCCTTGTGCCAGTGCTGTGTGGAAACTTAGGGGCCTTTTCTTACTATTCTCTCACTGTTTTAGATTGAAAATCTATACTCATTCATGGTTATACCTGTTTACTGCATAATTCAGTCTTCATTACTCTGTTTTGATGCATATAAACGTTGTTTTGGGCTGAATACCCTATTTTACTGAGAGCCCGAGTGGCTTGAGAGGTTTATGACTGAGTGAGGCCGGGGGCCTGATTTGTGAGGATATTGATGAGATCGGGCTGCACGCCGCAGTAATATATGGATCGGACTGCACGCCGCAGCAGTATTGGGACGGGCTGCACGCCACAACAATATAGCGCTTGGGCTGTAGGAGCCCCTCCGGAGTCTGTACGCACCCCGTGCACGCAGGTACCTACTGAGTGGTGAGTGACTAGGAGGCATGGGTGATTATGAGGTATGCCCTAGTGGCATGAGTTATTGTGAAGTATGCCCGAGAGGCATGAGTGACTGTGAGGTTTGCCCGAGGGGCTGTATATGAGTGATGTTTTGCCCGAGGGGCTGTTTATGATTTCATTATTTTTGCTCACCTTGCATTGAGCCTCTGTTTGAAAAACTGTTGAACAATATCTTTAAATAATTTTACTGGAACTGGGTTAAAACGAGATATTTTGATTCAAACCCTGATTTTAAAAGCATGTGGTATTTTACTGAGATTTCATTATATGAATTGTATATGATTTATTGCTCGTCACTACTGCTCAGTCTTTAATTACTGATGTTACTTACTGAGTTAGCATACTCACATTACTCCCTGCACGTTGTGTGCAGATCCAGGTGTAGTTGGACACGGTAGCGGCTGTTGACTATTCCGATTGCAGATTTTCCTGGGGATAGCATGGTAGTTGCCTGGCGATCGCAACCCTGCTCTTCTCCCTCTTATCTTACTTTAGTTGTATTTAGCTATTTTTCAGGCTGAGTTAGTCTTGATATTGTTAGACAGATTGTAGTAGATTCTCATGACTAGTGACACCCCGATGTCGGGCTTTTCTTTTCCGCATTTTTGTTTTGATTTGAACTCCTTTACGAAGGTTTTTACGTTAAATAGCCTTGAAATTATCCTTGAAATGAACATATCAATTTGTTTTGGAATGAGTCGGCTTGCCTAGTTCCACGATAGGCGCCATCACGATAGGTTAGGTTTATGGGTCGTGACAGATTGGTAGTACCGGAGACATCTATTGTTACCCCCAGACTTTATAAGACTTTAGCACAACTCCTGAATATATTTGGTACATTAACTCAGGCAGGATTGACCTCCGTTTCACTAAATATTTCACAAATTGGGGGAGGAGTTCAAACTCCTATCACTCGTACTCTAGAGAAGCAGGTTTACATTGGTCAGGTTCTGAGTATAGTACCGGTACTGCATGTTATTTTGGTTCAGCCTGAGTCCAGGCCAGAGGCATCAGAAGAAGAACAAAAGAGTCTTGAGACATTTAAGAGGTATAGTCCACCTACCTTCAGTGGCACAGCTACCGAGGATGCCCAGGGATTTCTAGAAAAGTGTCACTGTATTCTCTGCACCATGGGTATTGTGAAAGTGAGCGGAGTTTCCTTTACTACATTTTAGTTGTGAGGAGCAGCGTATCAATGGTGGCAAGCTTATGAAGAGCGTAGACCAGCCGATGCAACACCGCCAACTTGGGCTCAGTTTTCAGAAATGCTTTTGAAAGAGTTTGTACCCTAGACTCTCCGGGATACGTGGCGTATAGAGCTTGAACGGTTGTGTCAGGACACCATGACGATGTCAGAATATTCTATAAGGTCAGTGAGTTAGCCCGTCATGCACCTATCTTGGTTTCTACAATTAGAGATCGAGTCCGCAAATTCATCGAAGGGCTCGATTATGATTTTAAAATATGTATGGCTCGAGAGTTGCATACTGACATATCATTTCAGCAAGTAGTAGAGATTTACAGAATGTTAGAACGTGTTCGGAGTGAGGAAAAGGAGTCTAAGGAGGTCAAAGGGTCTCGGAACTCTGGAGGATTCAGTGGATTCTACTCTGCAGCTATAACTCATCCTGGCGGAGGCTCGAGCAGCCGGTCAGCCCAGTCCGCAATTCAGAGTACTTGTAGTTCTCCTGTTAATACTTTTAGTGCACCACCGGTACGAGATTCTTACAGTGGTTATTCCAGTTATCCGGTGCAGACTCAGTATGAGCAGGTGCGACCTCAGAGGGGTGTTATAAGTATGGTGATACTAGGCACATCATGAGAGTTTGTCCCAAACTTGGGAGGGGTGGATTTTATCAGAACACTCAGGCTACTGGCTTTATTCCAGTTAATACTCCACGTGCACATCCAGTTAGGGGTGGAGGACAGGTGGGTAGGGGTGCCCAAGTGGGGAGGCACGGCCCGTTGATATAATTGCTAGGAAGTGGCTGAGGCCGATACACCAGATGGTGTCATTACAGGTATGATTTAATTTATAATAAAATGAGTACTAGACTTATTTTGATTCGATTCAGATTATCGAGGTGAGAACTCCTTTCATGCTCCTTATATTGTGGATTTGTGAATTTGTACTCCACTCCCGTGTTTATCCCCGTTGGGATATTTGATGGTGTTAGCCTATGTCTATAAATTTTATTTTGTACATTATTGTGGGCTATGAGTCCAAAAGTAATTTTTTATTACTCATTGCAGTGAGTTTTGATATAATTTAGATAATTGATTACAATTTTATGATTTATATGCCCTACCGGTATGGGGGTTCATTATGTGTTGTGAAATTATTTCACGAAGTTTATTAAAAAAGAAGAAAGAAAAGAAATGAAAAATTTCAGTTGGAACAATGTGCAAAGTACTTGTGATTCAGAGTTTAGGATGAGATCCTCGCGGTTTAATGTGATTTGATATGTTTAACCGAGGCTACGTACTGTGGTGGAAGTTATATCAGGATGAAATCCTTGTGGTTAAATTCATATATTTTATTTCTCCCTTTGTGAAATTTAAATTTGTACTATGGTACTAATGGGGAGTCATGCCTGTTAGGCTTATTTGATAATCCTTGTATATGTTTTTCTATGCATATTTAGCCATATTCGTGTTGTAATTATTGAGTTTTAGCCTACGAGGTGAGTGCCAGGTGGCGTTAAATGTGAATCGTTAATTCGGATAAATAATTGTGATGTCTTCGTGCCTCACGATTTGCTGTCAGTATTGTAAAAATTTGAAACGAGGGTATGATTAATATGAGGTTAATTGAGGATGCTGGAATTAATTATGAACAACTATTATGACCAAAGATGTGGTTATGGGTATACGTATAATGTGTGCGTAGGCACGAAATTGCTACAACCGGTTGAGACTAACACAGTGTGTTGATATGAAAAACAGACCTTTTTGAAATTAATAGGAGTGTAAGAAATTGGCTTTTAAGTTTATAAATGCGGATAAAAGAAATAATCTCAATTGAGATGGTATTGTCGGGCCATGTTAAAATTTCGGTGACATCGACTCACCGCGAGTAAGTGGGTAATAGTACACTCAGTAATTTAATGTCCTCCAAAAACTTATTGGCATGTTCGCGGACGAACGCATGTTTTGATAGGGGAGAATGTAACGACCCGATTTGTCGTTTTGAGAATTAACTTTCCGTTTAGCGGCTTAAGGTCCCGAGCAACTTCGTGATATGTATTATGAACCGTGTGTGTGGTCGAGTTTGGTTTTCGGAAGATCCGAAATTAAATGGAAAGAACAATGCTTATTTTTAAGCTTAAATGAAAAGAGTTAACCGGAGTTTGACTTCTAAGAAAACGACTCCGGAATGGAATTTTTATGATGTGAATAGCTTCGTATGGTGATTTCGGACTTAGGCGTATGTCCAGATTTGGATTTGAAAGTACGTAGGGAAATTCAGCACATTTCGGCAAAAAAGTTGGAAAATGAAGTTCTTAAATATTCTTAAATTTGGCCGTAAGTCGATTGGTTGATAACGAAGTCGGATTTCAATTCTGAAAATTGGAATAGCTCTATTACGTCATTTATGACTTCTGTGTAAAATTTAAAGTCATTCCGGATTGATTTGATATATTTCGGCGCAAATTATAGAAGTTGAAAAATTTGAAAAAAATTCATAATTCGATTTGGTGCGCCTTGTAATTTCGATGTTTTTTGACTTAGTTTGAGGTCTCGACTAAGTTCGTATGATGTTTTATGACTTGTTGGTATATTTGGTTGAGGTCCTAGGGGCCTCGGGCGAGTTTAGGATGATTAATGGACAAAATTCGGACTTAAAACACGCACGCACATCTGGAGTAGCAATAGAAAGTAGGGAACAAAAAAATAAAAGAAAAAACAAAGACGCCAGAGAAAGGGGAAAAGCACAGCTTTTGGTTTAGGTTTCTTTTTTTTCATTTTTGATGGTTGTTCTTCTTCTTCTTCGATCTTATACACAACCATGAATACCATCTAAGATACAACCATGTAAATCCACCTGAAAACTCCATTAAAACAACTCACAAGCTCCAAAAATCAGCTGTTATTTTCTCCATAAATTTAGCCAAAAATGTCACCCAAAACCACCATAAAAACAGCTCCTCGCACCACCTCTTCACCAGTCTCTCACACGAAAACTGAGATCAAAACACCAAAAATGCTGCCAAAAGCAGCTGAAACATTCCCCTTTTCCACCCAAAATCAATACCAAAACTCAGCTAACCTCGAACCAGTCCCTCTTTCGCACTAAAACAGCAGCTCTAGAAGTCGGGTTCGAAGTCATGTTCAATAGCTCTGGTCTTGGTTCAGATCTATGGCAAGTTTAAGGTCGAATCTCTTTATTTGTACGTGAATTGGGAGGTCACATTTTAAATGCAATTGTGGTTAATCGAGATTCGAGGCGTTCGGGGGCCGATTCGCAAGGCAAAGGCATATTGGAATAAAAAATTATACGGTTTAAGGTAAGTATCTTTCCTAACCTTGAGTAGAAAAAATACCCTTTAGGCATTGAGTCTTATGTGAAAATTGTGTGATTAAAAGCCATGTACGCGAGGTGACTAGTACGTACTTGGTTTATATGTGCAAATTATATCGGTTAAAATTCGTAGACACCCTTAAGTATTAAATTGAAAAATTTGTTAGAGCTTATTAAATCCTTTAGTTGTCATACCTCATTCCTTGTTTTCCGAGGTGACTGTCACTTTGATTTGTTTTTATATGATAATTTGATGTGACTGTCACTTTGATTTTTATGTGAAATACCGTGGTTAGTTGGGTTGACATTTATTGGAAATAATTTTATTATGGATTCTTATCTACAAATAATTATCAAATAAGTTCAAAATGAGGCTTTAATATATTTATTAAAAATTTGGATTAAAGAAAGCGTTGTCCTATGTTGAGTTACTTTTCTATCTTTGTTGTTGTCTTTGAGGTTTTATATACATTGTGGGGAGCCTTGGGCTATTTGCTGTGAAATTTATTGATTTTGTTGTATCTTTGGAATTGGTTGTGGCCATTGGAAAATTTTTCATATAAATTTATTGTGTTGTGTTGTCGTGATAATGTTCCGTGTGAATTATTGTGTGATTTGAGTTATTATTATGAGGACATAAGGGTGGCATTCCACTGTTAATATTGTGTGGGTACAAGGGTGGCATTTCACTGTGGTTATGTATGTTGGAATATTGTATGGGCGGAGTGATAAGAGTGGTTATAGGAGCGATAAGGGCGGCTATAGGAGCGATAAGGGTGGCTATTGATACTGTCAGGGCGGAAGGATAAGGGTGGCTATTATTATGGAGTGATACGGGTGGCTATAAGAGAGATAAGAGTGGCTATTGTCAGAGATGATACGTGATGATGTGAGATTATTGTGTTGGTGGTTTTTATATGATGTTGTGATTTTTTTGGTGTTTATATTTTTTATCTCTTGTGCAACTTGTCTTGTTGTTTCGGTAAACATGATAATAGTCTGATTCATGTTGAAATTATGAGCATGTGGCTATTGCCGAGCGATTTTTATTATTGGCACGTGAGTTGTCCATGCGGTTATGAAAGAAACGTGGGCACGAGGTTCTGGAGGAATATGATAATTTTATTATTGGCATATGAGTTGTCCGTACGGTTGTGACAGAAATATGGGCACGAGGTGACGTGGAAATATGAAAGTGGGATGAAACCCGTAATTTTTATAATTATGAAATGAGGTGTCACATGGTGACTTTTACCTGAAAGGAATTATATTCGAAAGATATTTATTTCAGAGAATTATATTTGAAAGATATTTATTTGGAAGAATTATATTCGAAAGATGTTTATTTGAAAGAATTATATTTGGATGATATTTATTTGAAGGAAGTATATTTGAAATATATTTATTGGAAAGGATTATATTGTAAAGATTTTTATTCGAAAAACTTATAGAGGAAAGATGTATATTTTGAAGGACTTGATTATTGGTTGTACTTGTGTTCATTATTTGTTTGAGCAATATTTATGGTATTCTTGCTGCCTTGCTATTTATATCACAGGTTGATTATTGTTGTTATCACTGCTATTAGTTTTCTATTATTGTTATATTCTATATTGCACAGGTTATTAGACTAGTGAGTACCTTGACTGTACCTCGTCACTACTCCACCGAGATTAATCTAGATACTTACTGGGTACCGACTGTGGTGTACTCATACTACACTTCTGCACATTTTTGTGCAGAGCCAGGTATTGGAGATATCGGACTCGGACAGAGTTAGATTGTGATCGCAAGGACTTAAGGTAGAGCCGCTTGGTCGTCAAAGTCCCTTGGAGTCTTTCCATTTTTATTGTACTATAAATTTCTTATTCGAACAGTGTTGTATATTCGGTCCTCGAGATCATTCCATGTATTTAGTTAGAGGTCGTGACTCAGTATTACTAGTCTTGGGAAGTTGTTTGAATATTTCCGAAGTTGGTTTTGACACTTGTATTGAAAACAAAAATGGCTTGAATTGTTATTATAATCGGCTTACCTAGTCTTAGAGACTAAGTGCCATCACGACGCATGTGGTGGATTTTAAGTCGTGACACAAAACGACCTAAGGACCAGTAGTCATCGGCTCTCCATGACCGTCATTTATTTTCTGGCATTTTAGGGTCATAAAACTTGAATCACGATTGCCATAGTTTTGTGGGCAATATCCCACGCCTTCTGCAAAAGCCCGGGCCTCCAGAAACAATAGTCACTAGAATTTCGGCCCATCAA
>AWOL01S0013678.1:0-44950 GCA_000715115.1 Nicotiana otophora | reverse complement strand
GCTTGGTCGTCGCAGTCCCTTGGAGTCTTTCCATTTTTATTGTACTATAAATTTCTTATTCGAACAGTGTTGTATATTCGGTCCTCGAGATCATTCCATGTATTTAGTTAGAGGTCGTGACTCAGTATTACTAGTCTTGGGAAGTTGTTTGAATATTTCCGAAGTTGGTTTTGACACTTGTATTGAAAACAAAAATGGCTTGAATTGTTATTATAATCGGCTTACCTAGTCTTAGAGACTAAGTGCCATCACGACGCATGTGGTGGATTTTAAGTCGTGACACAAAACGACCTAAGGACCAGTAGTCATCGGCTCTCCATGACCGTCATTTATTTTCTGGCATTTTAGGGTCATAAAACTTGAATCACGATTGCCATAGTTTTGTGGGCAATATCCCACGCCTTCTGCAAAAGCCCGGGCCTCCAGAAACAATAGTCACTAGAATTTCGGCCCATCAAAAATGACCAAAGGAACAATAATCACTGTTTTGCCATGACCGTTACTCGTGTTTTAGCGTGTTAATGCAATAAAACTAGAATTTCACATGATTCACAGATTTTCATGTACTATAGCCCACGCCTTCTACATGGGCCCGAGCCATCGGACCCGAATCACCTTAAATTTTGCCGGTCCATCATAAATGACCTAAGGAATAGTAGTCACCCCTTGTCATGACCGTTACTCGTTTTTGGCATTTTAGGGCCATAAAACTGGAATTCTACTCGATTCCCAAATGTTTGTGTGATATAGCCCACACCTTCTACATAGGCCCAAGCCACGGGATCCGGATCGCCTAAAAATTTGGCGTCCAGGCAAAAATGACCTAAGGAACAATAGTCACCGCCTCGCCATAATCATAACTTGTTTTTTGTCGTTTGAGGGTCAGAAAATTGGAATCCGCCCGATTCCTAGATTTGCGTATGCTATAGCACACGCCTATTCATGGACCTAGGCCACTCGACCCAGATCGCCTTAAATTTTGCCGTACCATCGAAATCGATCTAAGGAACACTAGTCAGCGCCTTTCCATGACCGTTACTTGTTTATTGGCATTTTAAGGTCATAAAATTGGAATTCCACCTGATTCCCAGATGTTTCGTCTGCTATAGCCCACGCCTTCTGCATGGGCCAGGGCCACCGGATCCGGATCACCTAAAATTTTGATATACCATCATAAATGACCTAAGGAACATTAGTCACCACTTTTTTCATAACCGTTACTCGTGTTTGATTTTTAGGGCCATAAAACTGAAATTCCATCTGATTCCCAGATTTTCTTGTGTTATAACCCATGCCTTCTACATGGGCCCGGGCAACTGGACCTGGATCGCCTAAACTTTTAGCCAGCACATCAAAAATAATTTCATAAATAACAATCACCACCTCTCCATGACCATTACTCATTTTTAGCGTTTTAGGACCATAAAACTACAATTTCGCACAATTTCCAGATTTTAGTGTGTTGTATCCCATGCCTTCTGCATAGGCCCGGTTCACTGGACCTGGATCGCCTTAAATTTTTCTGATCTATCATAAATAACTTAAGGAACAATAATCACCACCTCGCCATGACTTTTACTCAATTTTTGGCATTTTAGGGCCATAAAACTACAATTCCGGCTGATTCCAAAATTTTCTTATGTTATATCCCACGCCTTATGCATGGGCCTGGGCCACCGGACCCGGATCGCCTAAAATTTTGTCGGCCCATCAAAATCAAACTAAGGAACAATAGTCATTTTGCGACCCAAATTTCTCTCTATAGGATGTCGTGACGGCACCTCGTCTCTAAGACTAGTTAAGCCTAACAATTTGCGAAAAACTGAATAATAAACTGAACTCCAATCTCAATACATGATATATAAATAGAAACTGCGATTTAAATAATTACAACTCCCAAAATCCGGTATAAATAAGTCACAAGTTTCTAAGAGAAAACAGTAAGCGTCGCTATACATCAGTGTCTAAAGAGAATAAGAAAAACAGCATAATAAGGAGAGAGGGGGACTCTGAGGTCTGAGGTCTGCGGACGCTGGCAGATATACCTTGAACTCTCCATGTACAGTCCAACTCACCGGTATCTGGTCTGGTGGGAAGAACCTGGATCTGCACAAAAAAGATGTGTAGAAGTGTAGTATAAGTACACTACAGCGGTACCTAGTAAGTGCCAAGCCTAACCTCATTAGCGTAGTGACGAGGTCAGGTCAGGGCTCTACTGGTTAAAAAGGAAATAAGGCAGAAAATACAATAGTACAATGAAGTGATAGAGAAATGAACAACGAGAGATTACAAAAAAGTAACAACACAACAAATAGAGGAAAACAATAGGGGCGCTCCCGAGGTATCGCCTTGTAAACCCAAATGTAAATTCTCAACAACGAGATCTCCCGAGGTACCGCCTCGTAATCCCAAAAGTAAATATGCAAGCAGGGGGATATACCGAGGAACCGCCTCATAGTCCCAAAAGTAAATATGCATGTAGGGGGATCTCCCGAGGTACCGCCTCGTAGTCCCAAAAGTAATTATGCATGACAGGGGAATCTCCCGAGGTACCACCTCGTAGTCCCCAAAAGTAAATATTCAAGCAGGGGGATCTCCCGAGGAACCGCCTCGTAGTCCTAAAAGTAAATATGCAAGTAGAGGGATCTTTCGAGGTACCGCCTCGTAGTCCTAAAAGTAAATATGCAACTCATAAATTATGGAACCACGAATTTACGGTAAGGAATCCTACAGTTCTGACACCAAGTCGCCACTCAAATCCCCAAATTAAACTCTCCAAATTCCTAGCCCCAAACTCCAATATTCCACAATTAATACACACAAACTAGGTGGGAAAATCAATGGGGAAACAAGATTATTTATCAAAAATGAGTACAAGCGACTTATCTCAAGAAATCCCTCGAAAATGTCTCAAATATTGCCAAGACCCGAGCTCAAAATGTTTAAAATGAAGAAAAATCGGGAACCCTTGTATTTAAGTGTTCTGCCAGAATTGCTGCTTTTGCTTAAACTTAACCACATCCGCGGTCTCGTAGATGCGAGCTCCTCCCCGTTTCTGCATCTTCTAGCGCTTCTGCGGACAAGAGGTCTGCTTCAACGGCCTCGTTTTTGCGGTCGCTTCTACGCTTCTGCGACACTGGCTGTCCTTCCTTCACTCCGCATCTGCGGAGCCTCGCTCGCACCTGTGGGCTCACAGATGCGTAAGCCTTCACGCACCTGCGACACAACCCCAAGCCAAGCCCCAAATTCGATTCTGAGCCTTTCCAGACGGTAGAAAAATCCCATCTTTGCTCTAATTTCGATTTTGATCTGTTAACCATCCGAAACTCACCCGAGGCCGCCGGGAGATCGACCAAATATACCAACCAGTCCTAAAGCATTATACGAACTTAGTCGAGAATTTAGATCATATCAAACAATGCTAAAAATATGAATTGCACGTCGATTCAAGCCTAATGAACTTTAAATCCTCGAACTCCTACATCCGACACTAAAACCTATCAAATCAAGTCTGATTGACCTCAAATTCTGTACACAAGTCAAAATTGATATTACGGACCTACTGCAACTTCTGGAATCGGAATCCGACCCTGATATCAAAAAGTCCACTTCCGATCAAACTTCCCAAAAATCACCCAATTCTCCTACCTCCACCAATTGACGCTAAAATGACCTACGGACCTCCAATTCAATATTCGAACACGATCCTAAGATCAAAATCACCCTACAGAGCTATTGGAACCGTCAAAATTCCGTTCCGGAGTCGTCTTCACACAATGCGAACTACAGTAAATTCCTAGAACTTAAACTCCCAACTTAGGGACTATGTGTCCCATTTCTCTCTAAAACCAAAAACAAATCCCCCTGCAAGTCACGTAACCACAAAATGAAATAGAGGGAGAAATAAATAGGGGTTCGGGGCTAGTACTCTCAAAACGACTAGTGGGTTCGTTACATCCTCCCCATTTTAAAACAAACGTTCGTCCTCGAACGAGTATAGAGGCATACCTGGAATGGTGAAAAGATGAGGATAAAGGCTACGCATATCATGCTCAGTATTCCAAGTCGCCTCCTCGACCAGATGACCCCACCAGTGAACCTTCACAGAAGCGATGTTCTTTGACCTCAACTGTCCAAAATGGCCACCGGCTCCTCAACATAGGATAGATCCTTTTCCAACTGGACTGAGATGAAGTCTAACACATGAGACGGATCGTCTTGATACTTCCGGAGCATGGAAACATGGAATACTGGATAAACTGCAGAGAAACTAGGTGTCAATACAAGTCTGTAAGCCACCTCCCCAACCCTCTCAAGAATCCCAAAAGGCCTGATATACCTAGGGCTCAACTTGCCCTTCCTTCCGAACCTCATAACACCCTTCATGGGTGAAACCCAGAGAAAGACCCGCTTCACAAAAATGAATGCAATGTCGTGAGCCTTGCGATCCGCATAACTCTTCTGTCTGGACTGGGTTGTACGAAGTTGATTCTGAATCAATTTAACCTTTTCCAAAGCATCCTGAACCAAGTCTGTACCCAAGAGCCTAGCCTCGTCTGGCTCGAACCATTCCTCTGGAAACAGACACCATCTACCATACAAAGCCTCATACGACGCCATTTAAATGCTCGACTGATAACTGTTGTTGTAGGCAAACTCCGCAAGTGGAAAGAACTGATCCCAAGCACCTCCAAAATCTATCACACACGCACAAAGCATATCCTCCAATATCTGAATAATGCGCTCGGACTGCCTATCTGTCTGAGGGTGAAATGATGTACTCAATTCCACACGAGTACCCAACTCCCGCTATACGGCTCTCTAGAACTGTGATGTAAATTACGTACCCCCGTCAGAGATAATAGATACTGGTATGCCATGAAGCCTAACAATTTCGCAAATGTAAACTTGAGCCAGCTGCTCTGAAGAATAAGTAGTAACCACAGAAAAAAATGAGCTAACTTGGTCAATCTATCCATAATCACCCAAACAGCATTGAACTTCCTCTGAGTCCGTGGGAGCCTTACAACGAAATCCATAGTGATCCTCTCCCATTTCCCCTCTGGAATATCTAACCTCTGAAGTAATCCACCTGGTCGCTAATGCTCATACTTCACCTGCTAAATATTTAGGCAACAAGCTACATATTTCACTATGTCCTTCTTCATCCGCCTCCACCAATAGTGTTGCCTCAAATCCTGATACATCTTTGCGGTTGGTTTAATGGAGTACCGCGAGATGTAAGCCTCCTGGAGAATCAACTCATGCAAACCATCTACATTAGGCACACATAGCCTTCCTTATATCTATAATACACTGTCATCTCCAATAGTGACTTCTTTGGCATCACTGTGTTGAACCGTGTCCTTAAGGACAAGAAGATGGGGGTCATCATACTAGCGCTCTCTGATATGATCATAAATAGAAGACTGAGAAACCACACAAGACAAAACTCGGCTCAACCCGAAAACATCCAATCTAACAAACTGGTTGGCCAGGTCCTGAACCACCAAGGCTAAAGGCCTCTCTGCTACTGGTAGATATGCTATACTACCCAAACTCTTTGCCTTCTGACTCAAGGCATCGGCCACCACATTGGCCTTTCTGGGATGATAGAGAATGGTGATGTCATAATCCTTAAGCAGCTCCAATCATCTCCGTTGCCACAAGTTAAGATCCTTCTATTTAAACAGATGTTGTAGACTCAGGTGATCGATGAAAACCTCACAAGGAACACCATATAACTAGTGCCGCCAGATCTTCAAGGCATGAACAATAGCTGCTAACTTAAGGTCGTGGACAGGATAGTTCTTCTCATGCACCTTCAGTTGTCTAGGCACGTAGGCAATTACCCTACCGTCCTGCATCAACACCACGTCGAGACCAATACATGACGCATCATAATACACCATATAGGACCCCAATACAGTAGGCAACACTAATACTAGGGTTGTAGTCAAAGTAGTCTTGAGCTTTTCAAAACTCTCCTCACAATCCTCGGTCCACCTGAACGGAGCACCCTTCTGGGTCAATCTGGTCATAGGTGCTACAATAGAGGAGAAACCCTCTACAATCGACTGTAATACCCCACTAAGACAAGAAAACTCCTAATCTCCGCAGCTGAGGATGGTCTGGGCCAACTCCGCACTGCTTAAATCTTCTTCAAGTCTACCTTGATCCCCTCACTTGATACTACATGACCCAAAAATACCACTGAATCTAGCCAAAACACACACTTCAAATATTTTGCATACAACTTATTTTCTCTCAAGGTCTGAAAATCCTCAGGTACTGTTCATGATCCTCCCGACTCCAGGAGTATACCAGAATATTGTTAATAAACACAATGATGAAAGAGTCAAGATATGGCTGAAATACATTGTTCATCAAGTGCATGAATGCTGCTGGGGCGTTGGTCAGCCCAAAAGACATCACAAGGAACTCGTAATGACCATACCGAGTCCTGAAAGTAGTCTTCTAGATATTCGGCTCCTGAATCTTCAACTGATGATAGCCTGAATGCAAGTCGATCTTAATGAACACTCTGGCACCCTAAAGTTGATCAAATTGGTCATCAATACGTGGAAATGGATACATGCTCTTCAGTGTAACCTTGTTCAACTGGCGATAATCGATACACATTCTCATAGAGCCATCTTTATTCTTCACAAAAAAGACAAGACCACCCCAAGGAGACACACTAGGCCGAATGAAGCCCTTATTGAGCAACTTTTGCAATTGTTCCTTTAATTCTTTCAACTCTGTTGGGGCCATACAATAAGGTGGTATAAAAATGGGCTGAGTGCCCAGTAACAAATCAATGCCAAAGTCAATATCTCTGTCGGGCGGCATGCCCAGAAGATATGCCGGGAATACATTTGAATAGTCCCTCACTACTGGAGTAGACTCGACGGTAGGAGTATTAACACTAACATCCCTCACATAGGACAGATACACATCACACCCATTCTCAACCATTCGCTGAGCTTTAAGAAATGAGACAACCCTGCTAGGAATATGATCTAAGGTACTTCTCCACTATATCCGCGGTAGACCTGGCATAGCCAACGTCACCATCTTGGAATGATAATCAAGGATAGCGTGATAGGGCGACAACTATTCCATGCCCAAAATAATATTGAAATCCACCATAGTAAGCAATAATAAATTAGCTCTGGTCTCCAACCACTAAGAACAATCAAATACGACTGATACACACGGTCAACAATAATAAAATCACCCACGGGTGTAGATACATAAACAGTTGAACTCAGAGAATCAGGGGATACACCCAAATACGGGACAAAATAAGATGACACATAGGAATAAGTGGAGTCTGGATCAAATAAGAGTGATGCATCTCTATGACAGACCGGAACAATACTTGTGATAATAGAATCTGATGCAACTACCTTTGTCCTAGCAGTAAGGGCATAATATCTGGCTTGGCCTCCCCCTGTAGGGTGACCTCTATGTGTCCGACCTCCACCTCTAACTGGTTGTGCAGGTGGGGTGGTAGATGGAGCTGTAACCATAGCCTGAGGATTTGGTGAAGCATGCGGTGCCTGAGAAATCTGTGGAGGTGCACCCCTCCTAAATCTGGGGCAATCCCTCACCACATGGCAAGTGTCACCACACTCAAAATAAGCTCCCGGAGGATGTGGTTGTTGCGACTGGCTCGGGCCTGATCGACTGGACTGACCACTGAAAATACCCCGTACATAAGGTACGCTAGACACTGCGGTGCTTAATAAGGATCCTGGGGGCTAGGAGTGGTCGGAGCACCGTTGGCGGCTGGAAGTGCTGAATGAGCAGGGCGACCCATATAACCCCTACCCTGACGAGCTGCCGCTGGGGCACGAGTACCACTATAAGTGCTAGACTCTCGAGACCTCTTGGCCTCTCTCTCCTCTCTATCCCGAGTCAGTATACCCACCAACTTCCTAGCAATCCCCACTACCTGCTGTATGCAATATCCAAATATAACTCTCGAGCGATGCTCAATCTGATACTGGGGTTGAGCCCTTCAATAAACCGACGAAGCCACTCTCGAACAGTAGCAACCAAGGCTGGCGCATGCCTAGCCAAATCATTGAATTCGACTGCATACTCTGACACGGTCATAGAACCCTAGTGCAACTGCTCAAACTCCACGCGCTGTGCATCTGTGAGACTCTGGGGAACATAGTCCCTCAAGAATATATCTGAGAATTGAGTCCAAGTGAGTGAAGCTGCCTCGGCCGGACTACCCAGTTCATATGCGCGCCACCACTGATAAGTCGTTGCTCTAAGATGGAACGTAGTGAAAGAAATCCCACTAGTCTCCGCAACACCTATTATATGGAGTATACAACACTCCTCAAGAAAACTATGGGCATCATCTGACGCCAAACCACTTAAAGTAGGAGGGTGGTACTTCTTATACCTCTCGAACCTGAGCTACTCCGCCTCAGAAACTATTTCCCTAAACTCAAGATGAACTGGAGCTACCGGCTGCATCGGTATGATCTCTGGAACCTGGTCGACCTGAACCCGCTGCTCTGGGGTACCGGCGATGGGAGTCTGTGCTCCTTCCCCAGCCTGAGATGTGGCAGGAGAAAGTGGTATCAATCCTGCCTGAGCCAAGGTGTTGAACACGCTCATAAACTGGGCTAGAGTTTCCTAGAGGACTAGTGTAGTAATAGGCATCTCAGGTTCCTGCCCTCCAACTGGAGCTACTGGTGGTTCGTCTGTGGTAGCTCGTGTGGGTGCTCTGGCTACACCACGTGGAAGTCTGCAGACTCTACCCCGGCCCCGACCTCTCGCGGCTCTAGCAGGGGGCGTGAGTGTCTAGTCATCTGATCCAACTGTGTGTGTCCTCACCATCTGTGAGAGAATAGAAAGACAGAAATTTAGAATCCGAAGTCAAAATCTCGTACGATAAGGAATCAAAGAAGTGAAGCTTTTCCTAACAGTTTCATAGCCTCCCGAAGATAAGTACAGATGTCTCTGTACCGATCTGCGAGACTCTACTAAACATGTTTGTGACTTATAACACCTATGAACCTAGAGCTCTGATACCAACTTGTCACGACCCCAATTTTCCTCCGTAGGATGTCGTGATGGAACCTAGTTTCTAAGACTAGGTAAGCACAACAATTTGCAGAGTAACTGAATAATAAACTAAACTCCAATATCAACACATAATATATAAATAGAAACTGCGATTTAAATAATTATAACTCCCAAAACCCGGTAGAAATAAGTCACAAGCTTCTAAGAGAAAACAATAAGTGTCTCTATACATCAGAGCCTGAAGAGAATAAGGAAAATAACATAATAAGGTTAGAGGGGGACTCTGAGGTCTGCGGACGCTGGAAGATATACCTTGAAGTCTCCACGTACAGTCCAACTCACTAGTATCTGTTCTGGTAGGAAGAACCTGGATCAACACAAAAAGAAGTACAGAAGTGTAGTATGATTACACCATAATGGTACCTAGTAAGTTCCAATGAACAACGAGAAATTATAGAAAAGTAACAGCACAGTAAATAGAGGAAAACACCAGGGGCGCTCCCGAGGTATCGCCTCGTAAACCCAAATGTAAATACTCAACAAGGGGTCTCCTGAGGTACCACCTCGTAGTCTCAAAAGTAAATATGCACAATAGGGGGATCTCCCAAGGTACCGTCGCGTAGTCCCAAAAGCAAATATGCAAGCAGGGAGATCTCTTCAAGTACCGCCTCGTAGTCCCAAAAGTAAATATGCAAGCAGGGGATCTCCCGAGGTACCGCCTCGTTGTCCCAAAAGTAAATATGCACGACAGGGGGATCTCCCGAGGTACTACCTCGTAGTCCCCAAAAGTAAATATGCAAGCAGGGGGATCTCCTGAGAAACCGCCTCGTAGTCCTAAAAGTAAATATGCAAGCAGAGGGATCTCCCAAGGTACCGCTTCATAGTCCCAAAAGTAAATATGCAAGCAGAGGGATCTCCCAAGGTACCGCTTCATAGTCCCAAAAGTAAATATGCAACTCATAAATTATGGAACCATGAATTTACGACAAGGAATCCTATAGTTAAAAACCAAATACAATAATAAAGGAAATAGGCAATTCAACTAAGCATGTTGCACGAATTTCAAGTAAGGTTAAGACATGTAGACATGCGATACTAGACTAAACATGACAGCTACACATGCTAAGGCAACTCGGTTAAGGAATTTAAAAGAAGTTTACTCAACAAAAACCAAAAGTTTCCACAATTATCCCGTGTACGCATTCGTCACCTCTCGTGCACGGCGCATACATATCACAAATTATTACAACAGTACCAAATTCTAAGGGGATTTCCCCCACACAAGGTTAGACAAGTCACTTACCTCAAATCTCGCTTAATTAGTCGATAAGAATGCCTTTCCCTCGACTTTCAGACTCTGATCGGCTCGAATCTAGCCAAAAAGATTACATACTATAAATATAACTACAAGGAACTAATTTAAATCATAAATATACGACTTTATCAAAGAATCAAAAAATCGCCCCAAAAAGTCAACCCGAGCCCACGTCTCGGAATCGGGTAAAAGTCACAAAATACGAACACCCATTCGACCACGAGTCCAACCATACCAAATTTTACCAAAATCTGACACTAAGTCGCCACTCAAATCTCCAAATTAAACCCTCCAAATCTCTAGCCTCAAACTCCCAAATTCCACCTTAAATACGCACAAACTAGGTGGGAAAATCAATGGGGAAACAAGATTATTGATTAATAATGAGTACAAGAGACTTACCTCAATAAATCCCTCGAAACTTCTCTCAAACATCGCCAAGACCCGAGCTCAAAATGTTTAAAATGGAGCAATATCGCGAACCCTTGTATTTAAGTGTTCTGCCAGAACTTCCGCTTTTGCGGAAACTTAACCGCATCCATGCTCTCGTAGAGGCGAGCTCCTCTCTGCTTCTGCGTCTTCTAGCACTTCTGTGGACAATAGGTCCGCTTCTGTGGCCTCGCTGTTGCGGTCGCTTCTCCGTTTCTGCGACACTGGCTGCCCTTTCTTCACTTTGCATCTGCGGAGACTCGCTCGCACCTGCGGGCTCGCAGATGCGGAAGACTTCACGCACCTGCGACACAGCCCCAGTCCAAGCCCCAAATTCACTTCTACGCCTTTCCAGCGGCACCTGCAGCAGCGCACCTGCAAGAATAGTTCCGCAGGTGAGATTACACTAGAAGGCAGAAAACTCCTAGCTTTGCTCTAAGTCCGATTTCGATCCGTTAACCATACGAAACTCACCCGAGGCCTCCGGGACCTCCACCAAATATATCAACCAGTCCTAGAGCATCATACGAACTTAGTCGAGCCTTTAGATCATATCAAACAATGCTAAAAATATGAATTGCACATCGATACAAGCCTAATGAACTTTAAAACTTTAAACTCCTACATCTGACTCCGAAACCTATCAAATCAAGTCTTATTGACCTCAAATTTTGTATACAAGTCATAATTGATATTGCGGACATACTCCAACTTATGGAATCAGAATCCGACCCCGATATCAAAAAGTCCAATCCCGATCGAACTTCCCAAAAATCACCCAATTCTCCCACCGGATCCGCTAAAATGTTTCCTTCCTATAAAAAATGACCTAAGGAACAATAGTCACCGCCTCTCTATGACCGTTATTCATTTGTTGACTTTTAGGGCCATACAATTGGAAGTCCGCTCAATTTCCAGATTTTTGTGTGATATAGCCCACACATTCTGCATCGGCACGGGCCACCGAACCTGGATCGCCTAAATTCTTTCCAGCCCATCAAAAACTACCTAAGGAACAGTATTCACCGCCTCTCCATGTCTTATATTATTCTTTTCTACTTTTAGGGCTATAAAACTAGAATTCCCGGATTTTCGTACATTACAATAAAATATTATTAAAAGTATTTTCTTACATTTCAATAAATGATATAGAAAAAATATTTTCTTTCATTTCAAAAACATGAGTATTTTCTTTCCATGATAGAAAAAAATATTTTATTTTATTTCAACAAAATGAGTATTTTCTCATATTGTAGGAAGAGCTTTCTTTTTCAACGAAACAAATAGTAGTTTCTTTTTAGTTATGAAATATATATTTCAACGTTGAATTTGTACATAGTCATATATTATTAGTGAATTTATTGAATATAAATAGTAACTTTCTATTTATAGAATTTTGTTTTTGAATTTGTTTAGTTTTATACTGGATTGCAGACAATATAGAACAAAGTAAAAAATTGCATAGAGTCAAATATGTTTAGTGATATTGCTTGCACACTTTCTTTCTAAAATGAAAATTGTCATATTTTGTGCAAGAGTAACTTAAGTTTATAATATGATAGTCAAATTTGAATAAATTTAATGAAGAAGAGTATATATTATTCCAGTTAAGTTTATGTCACTAAATAATCTGATCAAAAAAATTATAAATTGCACATGACAAAATATTACACTTATATAATATGGGTTAACCCATATTTAGCCTGCCCATTTGACACCCAGTATATTTTTGACACGCATGAAATATGGGCGAGTTGAGACCCAACCATTTAACCCCGCCCAAATCCCACTCAACCCATCCATTTGCCACAGCTAGCCCACCCTTTATGCATAGGCCGGGCCACCGGACCCGGATCGCCTAACATTTTACCGCCCCTTCAAAACGACCTAAGGAACAGTAGTCATAGCCTCTCCATGATCGTTACTCATTTTTTCTGATGTTTTAGGGTCATAAAAGTGGAATTTCACCCGATTGCTACATTTTCGTATGCTATAGCCCACGCTTTCTGCATGGGCCCAGGCCACCGCACCCCGAATCGCCTAAAAAATTTTCGGTAGGGCCCACTCCCTTTTAAACAGTAGGGCCCAGCCCATGATATAAGGAGCAATAGCCACTGCCTCGCCATGACTCATGTTTTGAAATTTTAGGACCATAAAACTAGAATTCCACACAATTTTTAGATTTTCGTGTGCTATTGCCCATGTCTTCTACATGCGCCTGAACCATCGGACCCGGATAACTTAAAATTTTGCCGACCCATCTAATATAACCTATGGAATAATAGTCACCACCTCGTTATGGCCGTTACTCGTTTGTTGGCATTTTACGGCCATAAAACTAAAATTTCATTCGATTCCCAGATGTTTTTGTACTATAACCCACGCATTCTGCATCAACACGGGCCACCAATCCCGGATCGCCTAAACTTTAGTTGGCCCATCAAGAATGACCTAAGAAACAGTAGTCACCGCCTCGCTATGATCGTTACGCTTTTGTTTTTGCGTTTTAGGGTCATAAAACTGAAATTTTACCCGTTTCTTGATTTTCGTGTGCTATAGACCATGCCTTGTGCAGGGGGCCCATGATATCGCACCAGAATTGCCTAAACATTTGTCGGCCCATCAGCAATGACCTAAGGAATAGTGTTCACCGACTCGCGATGACCGTTACTCATTTCCTGTAGTTTTAGAGCCATAAAACTGGAATTTCGATTGATTCTCAGATTTTTATGTGTTATAGCCCATGCCTTCTGCATGTTCCTGGGATACCGGACCCGGATCATCTAAAGTTTTGCTGGCATATCAAAAATGAACTAAGAAATATCAGTCAGTGCCTTGCCATGACCATTACATGATTTTTGGCGTTTTACGGCCATAAAATTGGAATTCCGTCCAATTCCCATATTTTTGTGTGTTAGATCCAACCCTTCTACATACACCAGGGACACCGGACCCGGATCATCTAAAATATTGTCGGCCCATAAAAAATGACCTACGAAACAGTAGTTACCACCTCGCCATGACCGTTACTCGGTTTGTTGAAAGTTTAGGGCCATAAAACTAAAATTCTTTCCGATTCTCAGATTTTTGTGTGCTATAGCTCACGTCTTCTACATTAATAAGGGCCTCCAGACCAGGATCGTCGAAAATTTTGTTAGCCCATAAAAAATGACCTAAGGAACATGCGGCCGCAAAAATTGCTTCGCATCCGCAATCCAGAAATATGCGGCTATAAAAGCCCACGTCTCCTGCTAGTTGAAGAAATCTGCGGACCGCACATGGAATTTTGCGGCCGCATAACCTCCCGAGGGATATTTTCGTCAGCAAATTCTGGTCCATTATAAATAGACGAGTTTCACAATTTAGGTCCACTCAGACCATTTTCCAGTTATGATGGGTTTGCATCAGGGGTCGGCACTCAGCCCTCTTTTGTTTGCTCTGGTGATGGACGTACTGACGCACCATATACAAGGGGAGGTGTCATGGTGCATGCTATTTGCAGATGATATTGTATTGATTGACGAGACACGAGACGGTGTGAGGCTAGACCCGCAGGTCATCCCTAGGAGAGGGAGTATTAAGTACTTTTATTCATGAGGATGGGGAGATTGATGAAGATGCCACCCATCGTATTGGGGCAGGATGGATGAGATGAAGACTCGCTTTTGGTGTTTTGTGTGACAAGAAGTTATCACTGAAACTTAAGGGTAAGCTCTACAGAGTGGTGGCCAGACCAACGATGTTGTATGGGGATGAATGTTGGTCAGTCAAGATCACTCATGTCCAGAAGATGAAGGTAGCAGAGATGAGGATGTTGAGATGGATGTGCGGGCACACCAAGTTAGATATGATCAGAAATGAGGTTATTCGCGACAAGGTAGGTAAGGCTCCTATTGAGTATAAGATGCAGGAAGCTCTGCTTAGGTTGTTTGGTCAAGTGAGGATGAGGAGAACAGACGCGTTGGTGAGGAGGTGTGAGTGGTTGACATTGGAGGGCCTACGGAGAGGTAGAGGTAGGCCAAAGAAGAGGTGGGGAGAGGTGATTTGGCAAGACATGGCACAACTTCAGCTGACCGAGGACATGACCCTTGATAGGAAGGTATGGAGATCGAGGATTAGGGTAGTGGAGTAGGTAGTATAGAGTGTTTATAACATAGTATTGACACACAATCTCACTTTCTGTTGATAGTACGTTTTTATGACTAACCGTTATTTTCTTTCATTGTTGATCACCTTACTGTCTTGTTGTTTTTATTCTACTTTTATATGTCATTTTGGTACTGTTCCTTCTTGTCTATATTTTCACTAATGTGATGCTTGTACTTTCCTGAGTGGAGGGTCTATTAGAAATAGCCTCTCTATCCTCACAAGGTAGGGGTAAGGTCTGCGTATACACTACCCTCCCCAGACCCTACGGTATGAGATAATATTGGGTATGTTGTTGTTGTTGTTGATGTAGGTCAAGTTTCGAAGTAGAAAGTTGTTGTAGCCGTTACCTTTTGCCATTTTAGGAAGTTTTTGATTATTTTAGTGTTTAAACATTATACTTCATCAATTTAATCTTTGATTATGGGTTTTATTGGTATTTCTTCTTTATTTTCTTCAATACCCACTATGAGTAGCTAGATTTTTACTAGGGTTGTGACCCAACCCTAGTGTGTAAACCTTATGGGTATTTAATTTAATGCTTGTTTATAATTAGGTGTTGATTATTTAAACTAGTTCATGCTTCAATTTTAGAATTAATGGTTGCAAACATTGATTCATGCCTTTTTGACTTAGTTTCTACTTGAGAAAGAGAGACCTAGTCTAGGATAACTTGGCTAACAAGGAATTGGGTTAATTGAGAGTTCGATTAGCCTAAATAAAGGGTTCAAACTAGAAATAGTAAGAACCCTACTTGAGCTCATATCAATTTTTTTGTTTGATACCCGTTTGAGCTTGAGAAAGCCAAATTGGGCAAAATTACTCTTTGACCGAGAGGTATTAAGTGGGTAATGTAGAGTTGAGAGCTATAATATACCACAATCAACAAAAAAAGTATTAACGTATTTAACACACTAGGCGAACACATAGGTCATGGTCACATCCCTAGGCTTTTAAACTATTTGTAAAAACACCAAAAACAATCGTTCATTTCTAGTTTTCTTTCCTTAGCTCACAATTGTTAGAGTAATAGTAGAAGTAGAAATCAAAACTCATTGTGGAAGTGCAAATTTAGTTAGTCCATTCGCTTTCTTCAAGTATATACTCCTAATACCCCATATAACTCCCTGTGGATTCGACCCCGACTCATAGTTAGGTAATTTATATTGCATACAACCGTATCATATCTCTTATTGAGGTGTGTTGTGGATGTCATCACTCGCCATGACCATTGCTCGGTTTTTGACATTTTAGAGCCATAAAACTAGAATTCTGCCAGATTCCTATATTTTGGTGTGCTATAGCCCACCCTTATACATGGACCCGGGAAACCGAACCCGGGTCACCTAAATTTTTTTGTGGTCAATCGAAAATGACCTAAGGAATAATAGTCACCGCCTCGCCATGATTCCTAAATTTTCATATGTTATAGCCCACGCCTTCTGCATGGGCCCGAGCCACCAGACCTGGATTGACCTAAATTTTGTCGGCCCATAAAAAATGACCTATGGAACAGTATTCACTGCCTCACTATGACCATTACTCATTTTGTGTTTTAGGGCCATAGAATTGGAATTTCAACGGATTTCTAAATTTTCGTGTGCTATAGCCCACACCTTCTGCATGAGACCGGGTCACCGAACCCGGATCGCCTAAAATTTTTTCGGCCTTTCATAAATGACCTAAGAGATAGTAGTCACCCCCTTACCAGGACCATTAATCATTGTTTGGTATTTTAGGGCCATAAAACTAGAATTCCGCTCGATTTCCAGATTTTTGTGTGCTAGCTCGCGCCTTCTGCATCGGCACCGGACACTGAACCCAGATCTCCTAAAATTTTGTCGGCACATCAAAAATGACCTAAGGAACAGTAGTCACTACCTTTCCATGACCGATACTCTTTTTTTACGTTTTAGAGCCATAAAAGAAGAATTCTGCCCGATTCTCAAATTTCTGTGTCTATATAGCACACGTCTTCTGCATGAGCCTGGACCATCAGATACAGATCGCCTAAAATTTTGCCGACCCATACAAAACGACCTAAGAAACAGTAGTCATCACCTCTCCACGACTGTTACATATTTTCTGGCGTTTTAGGGCTATAATACTGGAATTTTACCAGATTGTCATATTTTCATGTGCTATAGCCCACGCCTTCTACATGGGCCCGGGCCTCCGGACCCGGATCGCCTAAAATGTTGTCGGCCCATCACAAATGACCAAAGGAACAATAGTCACCGCCTTTCCATGACCCTTACTCGTTTTTTGATGTATTAATGCAATAAAACTAAATTTTCGCCTAATTCACAAATTTTCATGTTATATACCCCACGCCTTCTTTATGGGCTCGAGATATCGGACCCGGATCACACTAAATTTTGTTAGTCCATTATAAACGACCTAAGGAATAGTAGCCACCCCTCGCCATGATTGTTACTCATATTTTGGCGTTTTAGGACCATAAAACTGAAATTCTGCCTGATTCCCAGACTTTTGTGTACTATAGACCACGTCATCTTTATAGGCCCAGTCCACCAAACCCGGATAGACTAAAAATTTGTAAGCCAATCAAAAATTACCTAAGGAACAACATTCACCACCTCGCCATAACCGTTACTCATTTTTTATCGTTTTAGGATTATAAAATTTGGAATTCCGCCCGATTCCTAGATTTTCATATGTTTCTGCATGGGCCTAGGCCACCGGACCTGGATCGCCTAAAATTTTCTAGTCCTATCAAAATCGACCTAAGGAATACTATTCATCGCCTCACCATGACCGTTACTTTTTTATTGGCATTTTAAGGTCATAAAATTAGAATTTCGCCCGATTCCTAGATTTTTCGTGTGCTATAGCCCATGCCTTCTGCATGGGCCCAAGGCCACCGGAGCCGAATCACCTGAAAATTTGTCGAACCATCATAAACGGCATAAGGATCAATAGTCACCATTTCCCCACGACAGTCCATCATAAAACTAGAATTCCGCTCAATTTTTAAATTTTCGTGTTATAACCCACACCTTCTGCATGGGCCCGGGCCATCAGACCCGGATCGCCTAAAATGTTTTGGCGACCCATACACAATGACCTAAGGAACGGAATGACCCACAAACAATGTCGTTCGATTGTTTTGGCAACCCATAAATAATGACCGTTCGATTTTCAAATTTTCGTGTTATAACCCACACCTTGCAATGACCGTTACTCGTTTCTGGCATTTCAGGGCCTTAAAACTTGAATTCTGCCCGATTTCTAGATTTTGGCGTGCTATAGACCACACATTCTACATGGGCCTTGGCAACTAGTCCCAAAATGCCTAAAAGTTTGTCGGTCCATAAAAAATAACTTAAGAAACAACAGTTACCGCCTCACCATGACCGTTACTCCTTTTTGGCGTTTTAGGGCTATAAAACTGAAATTTCGCCAATTTCCAGATTTTAATGTGATGTATCTCATGCCTTCTGCATGGGCCCATGCCATCGGACTTAGATCACCTAAAATTTTGTTGGTCCATCATAAATAACTTAAGGAACAATAGTCACCACTTCTCTATGACCGTTACTCATTTTTTGGCGTTTTAGGGCCATAAAATTAGAATTCCGGCCGATTACAAAATTTTTATGTGTTTATAACCCACGCCTTCTGCATGGGCCTGGGCCACCAAACCCGGATTGCCTAAAATTTTGTCGGCCAATCAAAATTTACCTAAGGAATAATAGTCACCGCCTCGCCATGACCGTTACTTATTTTTTCGCGTGTAAGGGCCATAAAACTGGAATTCCGCCAGATTTCTTGATTTCTGTGTGTTATAGCCACGCCTTTAGCATGGGCCCGAACCAGTTGGCCCGGATCGTCTAAAATTTTGCGTGACCATCAAAACCGACCTAAGGAACAATAGTCACCGCCTCGCCATGACTCTTTTTTGGCATTTTAGGACCATAAAACTGGAATTCCATCCTATTTTCAGATTTTTGTGTGCTATATAGCCCACGCCTTCTGCATCGGCCGAGGCCATCGGACCTAGATCGCCTAAAATTTTATCGGCACATCAAAATCGGCCTAAGGAACAATGTTCACTGGCTCGCCATGACCGTTACTCATTTTTGGAGTTTTAGGGCCATAAAACGGGAATTCCCCTTGATTCCTAAATTTTCGTGTGTTATAGCCCATGCCTTCTGCTTCAACACGAGCCACCGAACCCAGGTCCCCTAAACTTTTGTCGGCCCATCAAAAACGACCTAAGGAACAGTAGTCATCGCCTCACCATGACCGATACTCTTTTATTTACTTCTTAGGGCCATAAAATAATAATTCAGCATGATTTTCAAATTTTTATGTGTTATAGTCCACGTCATCGTCATGAATTCGGGCGACCAGTTTCGAATCGCCTAAAATTTTGTGAGACCATAAAAAATGACCTAATGAACAATAGGCATCGCTTCGTCGTGACCATTCCTCATTTTTGGTGTTTTAGAGTTATAAAACATGAATTCAACACGATTTTCAAATATACGTGTGTTATAGTCCAAATGTGCGACCGGCTCCGAATCACCTAAAATTTTGTGGGACCATAAAATGACCTAATGAAAAATAGGCATCACTTCTCCATGACTGTTCCTCGTTTTTTGGCGTTTTAAAACATAAAACAAGAATTTAGCACGATTTTCAAATTTACGTGTGCTATAGTCCACGCCATCTGCATGAATTGAGGCGAACAAATCAAAATTGCCTAAATTTTGTGGGACCATAAAAATAAACTAATGAACAATGCCACTTCTCCGTGATCGTTCTTCATTTCCGTATGCTATAGTCCACGCCAACAACAACAACCCAGTAATATCCCACACCATATGCATGAATTCGGGTAACCGACTCCGAATCGCCTAAAATTTTGCATGGACATAAAAAATAACTTAATGAACAATAGGCATCGATTCGCCATGATCGTTCCTTATATTTGGCATTTTAATACCATAAAACAGGAATTCAACACGATTTTTAAATTTTTGGGTGATATAGTCCATGTCATCTGGATAAATTCGGGCAACCGGCTCCGAGTCGCCTAATTTCTTGGGAGGAGGGTGTGGAGATCAAGGATTAGGGTAGAAGGTTAGTAGGTAATCAAGTGTTTTCCTTTATGTTCCTCAGTACGATAGCATTAGTGTTAGTTTGTAATCCCTTTATTCTTAGATTGCTATTATTACCGTTTTAATTGTTGCATTGGCTTCGGTCCTCTTTTTATCTTTATTGTTGTTTATACTTGCGGCCATTACTTCTTTTTATCTTTTCTTTAGCCGAGGGTTTTCTGAAAATTGTTTCTCTGCCGTTTAGGGTAAGGGTAAGATTACGTACATCTCATCTCCTCAAATCTCACTTGTAGGAATTCACTGGCTTCTTGTTATTGTTGTTGATATTATTGATGTGATATAATTTATGAATACCGATTAGAAAAAATAAACAGTAAATTTGACCGACTATTTGTATAAAGATTTCATTTTATTTTAGGGAATCTGAAAAAGGCTGAATAAAATAAAGAAAGTTCACGTGTTTACATATTTCAATAAACCTCATAATCTAAAACGATATCTAGCATTATCCAATGAATTGGCTTTCACCAGTTTCGTCTTTATGTCCATTGTCCACAACCTCACTTTTTATTTTTAAGCAAATAGGCCACCGGCATGCTGCTAAGTAGTTTTTATATTAATAATAATAACAGAAAAATTACAATGAAAGAGTACAAGCAATCTCATCACTAACCTCACTTTGATGTGATATTTCAGAAGAATTAATCTCATCTAATATCTTAAACAAAAAGTAGTCACGGATATATATATATATATATATATATAAAACTATGTATAATTAATATTTAATCTAGACATACCGATTAAAAAAAAATAAACATTAAATCTGGTCAGCTATTTATGTAACAATCCCAATCAGATATACCAATAGATGTATTATTAGATTATATCCTTCCTCTTTTGTTCAAGATCTCTAGTGAGGAATTTCCAATAACAAAAGTATTGTTTGCCATCAGTTCCTGTCTTCTTCTATAATGATGTATATACTGCATTCAACTTTAAGTCATTTCATGGATTCAGGTTATTGGTAAAGGACATATGAGCTTCACACTTCATATTATTGAATTAGATGAGTCGGGATTTAAGGTTTAAAAATTTTAAATTTATTATCAAATTCATAGTTTGTTTATGGGTTTTGAATTTGTCATTACACTTATAACTCGTTTTAGTTACCTAGCTATTAAGAATGAGTTCAAGTTTTGTTTATACCAACAGATTGAATTGACATACAACAATTAGAACTCTTCCACGCAAGTGATGGGACAATCAAAAACAAGAGTAATAACCTAATGTAATCAATTAAATTGCACGGATAGTGTAACTTTTCTTTACGGCGCCGTCGGTGCATATAAATGTAAATCCATTAAGAATACGCCAACAACAGAAGATAAAAATGGCATGAAATAGAAATCATTGGATGCACTATGACTGTCATTTTACAATAGGTAGAGCAATTAAAACATACTCCGCAACAAGCATCTCTTTGACATTAGTACAATTTACTCCCGCTGGAAAAAGATAAAGGAAGAAAAATAAAGGCGGAATTAGAATTTGAAGTTTATGAGTTCAGAATTTATCATCAAATTCATAGCTCGTCTTGGTTATTGGATTTGCAACTAAATACATATTTAATGGATTTGCTAATATAAATACAGAATCTAACAAAGCTACTACCCGTACGTTACACTCTAGCTCGGCCCCCAAAGAAAATTAAAAGTCCATCAAAACAATAGACATAGAAAATAAAGGGATTAGCAACGAAAACCAGTAAGTCCCAGAGTCATCCATCCATAAATAATCTATCCCGACGCAATTATCAATGGCTGATTTCACGTCATCAATCCGGGACTCAATCTGAACATGAGTTCACAAAACTCAACCTGATTAAGAGCTCCATCTCCATCCAAATCTCCTTCAGCCAACATGCAAACTAGCTCATCATCTCTCAATTCATGCAATCCCATTAATATAGTGTTTCTCTTCAAGCTTTCAAATGTTATAAGACCTATGCTTACGTCCATCAGCAAGCAGAAACCATTGCATAGTTCCATCATAAACCTTTCTGCACCCAATGTTTCAATCATTGAGGGAAAGTAATCTTCAAAACCAAAAGGATCCTCATGATGTACAACAGCAGCCATGCATGAGAGAGCTGATTTCGCCTCGGTAATTTTACCTGTTGAGACATAATATACTGAAACAATCAAAAATCTTTTTCTATCAAACAGCTTATACCTTTTAGATAAGTCGGTCGTGCCATTCAACATGGTACTAGAGTAGGCAGAGATTAAAAAAAAAAAAAAAGACCATGGGCGTAACTCAACTCATAAGCTATCTTAGGAGCTGAGCATCCTAAGATTCCATTCCCATGGATATGGAATATCCAATACCCATCCAGCACACCCAACTGGAGCGTGGACAACATAATATGGGGGCCCAAACATCAAGTAAATCAAGTATTGGGATGAGACTGCTCTAATACCAAGATAAAGAAATGGGCGTTGGCTTAACTCAATATCAAAAGCTAGCTTAAGATGTAAGAATTGTTCAAAACCACATAAGGAGACTAAAGGACCCTATTTCTACAAAAATCTTCATTTTTTCTTAAATTCCGTGTTCAGTCAAACATGTTCACATAAATTGGAACGGAGGAGAAATTAACCAATTAAAAATATATATATTTTCTCTAACAACTAAATTAAATAAATTAATCACAGAAATTAACAATTCAACGTTACCTGAGAGAGCGAGCCGATGCAAAAGTATCCTTTAGGAGAAGCCTCAGAAAAGAAGAAAAGTGAAAGATAGTACTGTTAATTATTGATTGTTGGGGCTAACCTGAGGGAACGAGTACGAGAAGATTTAATTATATATATATATATATACCAACATAGAATTTTTTTGGAGCTCGTGAAATTATTGGCTTTACAGTTACAGGTTAATATTTCAATATGGCTTTATTTGGTGTGTCCACAATTGCTATTTCGTTGGTTATACTATAGTTCTCCTTCCTGGAAGTTGCATGTTATCATCTGAAAACTGTATACGTGGTGTCATAAACTGTATTCTATTTCAGATGATTAAGATGTTTGTGGACTCTTTGGTAAAGGTTATATTGCTTGTGACTGACTTATACAGCTAATTCTAGGGAAAATACAAGTTCATATATAATTTTAATGAGGTTCACAAGAAAATATTTATACATATTTAATGATTTTTTTATATATGTATAAAATTCTAGCAAAAATTATTGAGTTCACAAATATACAAATATTACATTGTAATTCCGCCCCTAACTACTGTCCTTGCAATAGTCCCAACGCTATATTTAGATTAACTATTTATTTTATTTTTCTGAATGGAGAATGTCCTAGGTAGGGAAATGTACGAGGTAGGATAAGTAAAAGAGAAAGATTGTGTGAAAATGAAACCTTATAGTACAGTTGCATTAATTGCACTCATAGCTTAGCCTCGGGAGGTAGGTAAAAAGTTAATTACAAACATGTTTATTTCAATTTAATAGATGCGCGATATGCGATATGTATTTGTACGTAAACTTCTTTTATTGATAAGGTTAAATGTAGGCAACCGGTACAAATAAGTATTTACCGTCGTTAGAACGTAATTAATGAAACTACAAGAGGGGAGTGAATTGTAGACTATTAAAACTTAGTTGACTAAGATTTAGTTTAGTCGACTAGTTTTCGTACAGTACGCAGTTTAGATAGAAATGAATGCAATGAATTGAAGGCAAAATAAGACACAACAGTTTTATACTGGTTCAGTACCGGTGTGGTACTTACGTCCAGTTTTCCTTAGGTCACAAGGGTTCTGTTAGATCTTGATAAAGAATTACAACAGTGATGGTTTTGGCTCGTTCACCACCAACGATGTTTAGCAATAATGATTTTTGGATGTTGACACAACTCTCTTTTGTGTTCTAACTCTTTCTATCTTTTATGACACTTGTAGACTCAAGAATACAGTGTTTGTATTAAGAACTAGAGAGACTTAGAAGACAGTGTTTATAGTTGCGCACTTCACTCCTTGAGTTTGCCAGTGTTCTTATAGGCAAGTATTGTTGTGTGTTTGTGTTTGATTCCAGCAAGGTGTCTCTGATTCTTTCAGGGGAGATGGGTGTTAGATTCGAGCAGGGTGTCTCTAATTCCTTCAAGAGAGATGGGCTAGAATATTTTAAACCATGGAGTGCTATGTTCCATGCCGAGATGCTTCATGTTTTCTTGAAGACATAGCGTGTTTCAAATGGACTTTATTTGGTGGGGTGGATTAATTAATCCAAGGAGTGCTTCATATTTTATTAAAGAAAGAAGCATCACTTCCAATTGTCTCCCACTATGATGTGTTTCCCACTCAAATTGTCTCCCATTCCTTTCGTCTTTTCTTCTTAATCTTCTTGGCTTGAGTTTCTGCTGAATCTTCTATGATTTGGTTTCCTTTTTTATAGCTTCTTGTCCTAGCATCGGCTCCTTCTATTTTGCATCACACACTCTTCTTTGATCTCATTTCCTTCTGTTGTTGCCTTGATTTCTACGATCAAAGTAGATAGGATTTAGTTTTGCACAATTGTCATCATTAAAACTTAGATAGAACAATCTCCCCCTTTTTGATGATGACAATAAAGAGAGAGTAATCAAAGTATACTCCCTTTAGAGTTGTTGTACTCATTACTGCTCCCCTGAGTTATTGATTTACTTCTCTATAAATGTTCTCCCGCTTTGACATCAATCAAAAAAGGAAAATGCAAGGCCAGTATTTATAATAATATGCATTCAGATAATATGCACACTAGATAGGAAAATAATATACAGATAATATGCATTCAGAGTGATGGTTCATACATACCAATGTAAAAATAAGTCTTTAAAACAAAAACAAGCACAAAAGATTATTTTTAACACACACAAACACGCCTTAATTTTTTCTGAGAAAGTACTTGAGGGTATTGATCACTTTGGTGCAAAAGGATTCATAGGAGGTTTCAACATCTTTGACGAGCTTGTCCATTATTTCTGTCATGGAGTTGAATGTCATGGTTCCTTGTCTCCGTATGTGTCCTATATCCATCCTAAGCTTGGCCACATCTGTACCTATTTCCTTGGTGACTTCTCTTATTTTGTTAACCTGCTCTTTCATCTCAACGAGCATGAGTCTTATACCATCTAGATATTGTTGAATCTGCTGAAGATTTTGAGAGGCAGTTGACTCAGACTCTGGTGGTTCAGTGGGAGCTTCAATCAGCACTGGGACACTTTCAACTTTGGCGCACTTGACCCATCCATCATCACTTAAAGTGTAACCCATCATAGAAAAGGTTGTCTTATCATAGGTACTGGTAATATGCTTGGGTGTGAAAGGTGACAAGTCAACCTTCATAACTCCAAGAATATGTGAGATAAGTAGGCCATAGGGTAGACAAGCAGCAGAATACTCTCAAGCATGTATTGACAAATCCATACAAACCAATTGAGTCTTTTGTTGTTCATAAGACAGTAAAGAACAAAGATATCTCTGGTAGATAAGGTGCTAAGGGACCCAGCTCTAGGAAGTAGAGTGGTGGCTATCATGTGGGACAAAACCCGGTGTTCAAACTTTAGATTTTTTGGACTAATGTCGGGAGGATTATCATACAGGAAGGCTTTTGCTTATTCTAAGGAAACTTCAAAGTCTTTTGGCCAGGAATTTTGCACAAAAAGCTCATACCCGTTAAACTTAGCAGAAAAAATCTTCTCAAATTGATAAGAGTTGAGAACAATTCGAGTGCCTAAAATCATGGATTCCAATTCATCTTTATCATTCACAAATAAATTTGCATAGAACATTCTCACAGGCTCTTCATATACAGAGCTCTCAATAGTATCGAACATAGAGGAAAGACGTTGAAAATCAAAAACAGCAATCACATCACAGTGCAGAATTTTCATAAGAGAGAGACTTACAGTGCGTCCATAAGCCATAGATTTCGACTTATATGACTTAAACCATGATTTCTCACTTGGTCCATAGAAGATTAATTTGTCCTCTGGCCCAAATTTTGTATTCTTCACTTTCTCTTTCTTGCATGTAGATATTTTTGGGGTTTACTCCATGATCCTCTTTCCTGCCTTTTCTAGCTAATGGGAAGGTCCTCAGAAGATTTACTGCTTTCATTGTCGGTCTTGAGAAGGTCTGAGTCGATGGATGATTCCAAGTCTACAGTTTCTTCAGGGATGAGGGTTTTCTAAAACCTTCTGCTTCGTCTGGTGACAGTGGAGGATGGGAGGTTTCTTTTCACCATGGTGAGGGTTTCTTTGGAGAGGATGAAGAGTGAGAGGGAGTAGGAGGATTCTTATCTAGACTTTGCAAGGCTGAAGGGTTACATTGGTTAAAGGAAAGGACGGATTCAGAAGGAAGTGACTCTTCTGAGGAGATGTTTCGGTGGTACTGATGGAGGTGTAATAATTACACTTACATCAAAGTAAAATTAACACTCATAAGAGGAAATTAAAGTGTTTTAAATATACACAAAAGATTTGTTTTATAAAACATACATGATGCCAATCGTTTTTTGGAGTAGACAAAATCTTTCTTCTAAAAGAGGTTTTGTAAAAATATCAGCAAGTTGAGATTCAGTACTAATGAATTATAATGCAATACCACCTTAAGAAATATGATCACAGATAAAAATGATGCGTGATTTATATATGCTTTGCTCTGGAGTGATGCACAGAATATTTTGTCAAACATATAGCAAGAGTATTATCACAAAATATGGAAGTCGAGGTAAGAGATAAATCATAGTCGAGAAGTTGATGCATGATCCAAAGAACTTGTGTACAACAACTTCCAACAGCTAAATATTCTGCTTCAGTTGTTGATAAGGCAACACAATTTTGTTTCTTGCTATGCCAGGAAACTAGTGCATTTCCCAACAGTTGGCATGTGCCACTAGTTCTTTTCTGTCGATCTTATCACCTGCAAAATCTGCATCTGAAAAACCTTTCAAGACAAAATTTTTAGAGTGAGCATACCATAATCCTAATTCAGAGGTCCCAATAAGATATCTTATAATGCGTTTAACATCAGTAAGATGGGATTCCTTTTGAGCCAACTGAAACCTTGCACATTTACACACACTAAACATTATATCTGGTCGACTAGCAGTGAGATATAATAAGGATCCAATCATTCCTCTATACAGAGTTTCATCAACACTTTTTCCATTGTTATCTTCATCAAGCATAGTTGTTGGACTCATTGGAGTCTCAATGGGCCTAGCATTCTCCATGCCAAACTTTTTTATAAGTTCTTTGATGTACTTGGTTTGACTGATAAAGATCCCTTTGAGAGACTGTTTGATTTGTAGTCCAAGAAAGTAAGTTAGCTCTCCCATCATACTCATTTCGAATTCTCCTTTTATAGAATGAGCAAATTCTTCGCATAAAATAGAGTTAGGACTTCCAAAAATAATATCGTCAACATAAATTTGAGTAAGAAGATTACCTGAATTTGAGTGCTTAATAAACAGAGTTGTATCGATATTACCTCGTTTGAAGCCTTGATTTAGAAGGAAGGCACTTAATCTTTCATATCAGGCTCGGGGAGCTTGCTTGAGTCTGTATAGAGCTTTAGTCAACTTATATACATAATATGGGAGATTATTATTTATAAAACCAGGAGGTTGCTTTACATAAACTTCTTCAGAGATGTATTCATTTAGAAAAGCACTTTTTACATCCATTTGGAATAGTTTGAATCCTTTATGAGCAGTAAAGGCAAGTAATATTCGAATAGATTCCAATCTTGCTACTGGTGCGAATGTTTCATCGTAGTCGATTCCCTCTTGCTGAGAATAACCTTGCGCAACAAGCCGTGCTTTATTTCGCATCACTAGTCCGGATTCATTTAACTTATTTCTGTAAACCCATTTGGTTCCTATAATAGAAGCACTTGAGGGTTTTGGAACCAGTTTCCATACTTTATTTCTTTCAAATTGATCAAATTCATTCTTCATTACTTTGACCTAGTAAGCGTCTTTCAGTGCTTCATCCACTTTCTTTGGCTCAAGTTGAGAAATTAGAGCCATGTGAGAATTGAGCTTTTGAAATCTTCTGTTAGTGATTCCTTCATGTGGATTTCCAATAATGAATTTATGAGGATATCCATGTTCACTTTTCCATTTATTTGGGATATTTGTGGTTGGTTCCCTTTCCTCAGTAGTCGATTGTTCTGTTGAAGAAGATTCTTGGATTTTATTATGTTCCTCAATTGACTGATTTTGCTGACCAATTGATTCCTCCTGACAATCTTTTCCTATAACAACAGACTTTGGAACCTATTTCAAAAGTTGTTATAGTTTGGTGACTGTTTTGAATAATTATTTGTCACCAGTCATATGTCTGGAACACGTGCTGTCAAGATACCATTTTTCTTTTTGATTCTTCTTGCGGTGTTCCTGCAAAACAAGATTACTTATTTTTAGGTAACCAAGCCCGCTTGGGTCCAGAATGGTTAGATTTCTAAGTGAGAGATTGACTAGAGGATTTAGGTCGCCAAACCCATCTCCTGTTGTCCTTGAACCTGCAATGGTTAGAAGTGTGATCACGTTTTCCACAATAAAAACACGACGGTTTATTGGGATTTTCAGAGCCTTTTTTGCTTTGATTCTGTTCCTTCATTGGTTAGTGTTGTGACCATTTTTACCACAGTAATAGCATGCATAAAAGTTTCTAGTTCTAATCAAATAGTTATGAGTAGTGGTCGTATTTGATTTGACGGAACTATGACTAGTAAATTTTTGTAATCCATTCAGTTGAAGTTGAAGTTCATTTACTTCCTCTTGAAGTATGTCACGCTCTATTTCACACACTTCTAGCTTCAAGTCCCAGTCTTTTTTTTCTCTTTGGATTTTTCTGAGTTCATTTAGAACTCTTTCAATATCTGCAAGAGCAATATTAACAAATTCTTGAAGTTCATAACAGTTAGGATAAGTAGGAAGACGTACCTCACTAGTTCCCTCGTCTTCCATAAGACCAAGTTCACCTGAGTCCTCATTGCTATCTTCTTTTATGGCCATGAAAGACATATTTACAATTTCTTCAATGTCAGATTCTTCTTCATCACTCCAGGCTCCAAAAGACTTCTTCTTTTGAAAGTTTCTACTGAGTTTTGTTTTCAGCATGGGACAATCAGGTTTAATGTGTCCATGTTTTCCACATTCATAGCATCTTCCATTATTTTTATCATTTTCACTATTTGTCCTTCCTCTTATGAAGTTTGATTTCCCTCTTTTGCTATATTTGTTCTTCCTCATCATGCTAGCTACAACTTGAGAAAGCATGACTATATTTTCATCATGTTCTCCTTCTTCCTCTTCTTCTTCATTTTCTGGTTCAACCACAGTTGCTTTAATAAAGGCTACTGCTTTCTTATTTTCTTGTTGAATTTTCCTGTCCAAGTGAGTTTTCTCAAAGGCAATTAAATCACATCTAAATTCATCATAGGATATTTTGTCAAGGTTTTGACATTCCAGAGCAATAACTTTGGGCTGCCAAATTGTGGTTAGACTTCTAAGAATCTTTCTGACCTGTTCTCCGCTTTTTATTGGTCTACCAAAGGATTTTAGATTTCCAAGGATTTTGCTAAACCTGGATAATATTTCTTCCACTGATCTCCATCCTTCATTTGAAATAGCTTATAGTCACGAACTAGAAGATTGATCCTTGTTTCTTTTACCTTGTTGGTTCCTTCATATGTGATTTTCAATTTATCCCACATTTTCTTGCCAGTTTTACAGCTTGAAATCTTTTCATACTCTTCTCCACTGATAGCATTATACAGTAGATGTTTTTCTTTGGCATTCACGGTTATAACAGCAGCTTGTTCATCAGTGTAATCATCTAAGTCAAGTGGATCAGTTGATACAATGATTTGATCATTTGCATCTTTCTTTGGTGGAATTGGAATATTTCCCTTTTTGATAACACGCCAAATTTTGATGTCATATGCCACAGTGTACGTTTCCATGCGAACTTTCCAGTGAGAAAGATATTGTCCGTAGAAATATGGAGGTCGTACCTGAGAGGTTCCTTCTTGAAATAATGCACTGACGACGGTGTTTGATCCCATGATCTTTTCCTCACTAGTTGTTAAGCAAATTTTGTGAGCCTTGCTCTGATACCAATTGAAAGTACAAAAGGGGGGTTGAATTATGGACTATTAAAACTTAGTTGACTAAGATTTAGTTTAGTCGACTAGTTTTCGTACAGTACACAGTTTAGATAGAGATGAATGCAATGAATTGAAGGCAAAACAAGACACAACAGTTTTTATACTGGTTCAGTACCGGTGTGGTACTTACGTCCAGTTTCCTTTGGGTCACAAGGGTTCTCTTAGATCTTGATAAAGAATTACAACAGTGATGGTTATGGCTCGTTCACCACCAATGATGTTTAGCAACAATGATTTCTGGATGTTGACACAACTCTCTTTTGTATTCTAACTCTTTCTATCTTTTATGACACTTGTAGACTCAAGAATACAATGTTTGTATTAATAACTAGAGAGACTTAGAAGATAGTGTTTGTAGTTGCGCACTTCACTCCTTGAGTTTGCCAGTGTTCTTATAGGCAAGTATTGTTTTGTGTTTGTGTTTGATTCCAGCAAGGTGTCTCTGATTCTTTCAGGGGAGATGGGTGTTGGATTCGAGCAGGGTGTCTCTGATTCCTTCAAGAGAGATGGGCTAGAATATTTTAAACCATGGAGTGTTATGTTCCATGCCAAGATGCTTCATGTTTTCTTGAGGAGATGAGCGTGTTTCAAATGGTCTTCATTTGGTGGGGTGCATTAATTAATCCAAGGAGTACTTCATGTTTTATTAAAGAAAGAAGCACCACTTTCAATTGTCTCCCACTATGATGTGTTTCCCACTCAAATTGTCTCCCATTCCTTTTGTCCTTTCTTCTTGATCTTCTTGTCTTGAGTTTCTACTGAATCTTCTATGATTTGGTTTCCTTTTCTATAGCTTCTTGTGCTAGTATCGGATCCTTCTATTTTACATCACAAACTCTTCTTTGATCTCATTTCCTTCTGTTGATGCCTTGATTTCTACAATCAAAGTAGATAGGATTTAGTTTTGCACAATTGTCACCATTGAAACTTAGATATAACAAGTAATAGTTCTAACTAATTAAGCTACCACTAAATTCCCAAACGTGGATTAATCAAGTTGCTCACCGTCTATTTCAAAGTTTATGTGTTTGTTACTTTTTGATCTTTCAACTTGTAAAAAGATACTTGTTTTTGGTAAATAAGTAACTTTTATTACCAAGGGAAAAATATGTACAATTATAACAAAAACCCTTAGAGATGGTCAGCAATCCACCTCTAGAAACCTGTTAAAACATTTATCTACTATTGTCAAGAAGCGCTAGCTATGGCAGAGGAAGAGAGAGAAGAATGAGATTGAGAAAAAGAAATGGCAGTTACTTCATTCTACTGCACAGAGTAACAATACAATTGTTCCAACTATCTGCGTATATCTACTACTATTTATACACAATCAATTATAACTAATTCTATAACTAACCACAGTATATTTAAATAACTAGGACCTACCGCTCTCAACACTACCCCTCAAGCTGAGGGATGAAATACATCTTTCATTCCCAGCTTGCTTAGTAAGTAGTCATGATGTGGTTTGCATAGTGCTTTTGTCAGTACATCTGCTATTTGTTCTGTTGTCCCAATATGTTGTATTTGAATCAAGCCTTGCACAATCTTTTCCCTTAAAAAATGGCAGTCAATATCTATATGCTTTGTTCTTTCGTGAAATATTGGATGAGCAACAATCTGAATGGATGCCTTGATGTTACAATGTAGAGACACATGTAGTGTGACATCTACTCCTAATTCTTTGAAGAGCCTGACCAACCATACAATCTCAGCCACTGTGGCTGCCATGCTTCTAAATTCTGCTTCAGCTGAACTCCTAGACACTCTCCCCTGCTTCTTTGGCTTCCAAGATATCAGTGCAATAGCAAATTTCACCACATTGCCAACGACTAATCTCCTAGACTCCACACATGCTCCTCAGTTAGAGTCACGGTAAGCTATTAGCTGATTGCAGCTTCTGGTGGGCATAAGCAGACCAAGTCCAAGTATTGACTTGATATATTTCACTACCCTCCTTACAACTTCCATGTGAGAAGCTTTAGGTGCATGCATATATTGTCTAAGTACCTGAACTACAAAAGCTATGTATGGCCTTGTCATAGTCAGGTACAGAAGCCTGCCAACCAATCTTTGATAGTTCCCTTAGTCTTCAAGTTGTACATCCTCAGAAGAATTATCCTTCACCACTTGATCCAACTCAACATATGTAAGCTTGTGGTTAAACTCAAGAGGTGTATAAGTTGGTTTTCCACCTGCTAAACCAAGTTCAGATACAAGTTCTAAAGCATACTTCCTTTGGTACATCAATATACCATTTTGAGACCTTGAGAACTCAATGCAAAAAAATATTTCAATTCTCCTAAATCCTTTATTTTGAATTTCTCCTTCAAATCCTTTTTTACCTACTTGATAAGAGGAAGATTGCTACCAGTCACCAACAAGTCATCTATATATACTAGAATCACCACTAATTCATCACCTATCCTTTTAGTGAACAGGGAGTAGTCATAGTGACTTTGAACAAATCCCATGTCTAGGAGAGCCTCAATTAGCTTGAGATTCCACTGTGTAGGTGCTTGATTTAACCCATACAAGGATTTGTGCAACTTGCATACCTTCTGACACTCCCCTGGATCATCAGGAACTTGCATATGTACTTCCTAGTAGGTCACCTTTAAGGAATGCATTATGGACATCCATCTAGAAGATGTACCAACTAGAGGCAGCAACTAGAGCAACTATAATCCTCACAGTGACCATCTTAGCCACAGGAGAGAAGGTCTCTGTGTAATCAAGACCTTCTTGTTGATTATAGCCTTTGGCTACTAGTGTGGCCTTATACCTTTCCGTCTCACCATTAGACTTATATTTGACCTTAAAGACCTATTTACATCCTATAGGTACCTTCTCTTGAGTCAAATAAACTATGGGCCAAGTGTTATTTTCTTCCAAGGCTGAAATTTCAGCTTGTATGTCTTCCACCCACTTAGGATCAGCACTTGTTTCTCTGAAAGTTCTAGGCTCAATAATGGCTAGAGCAACCACAACCCTCACAGTGACCATCTAAGCCATAGGAGAGAAGGTCTCTGTGTAATCAAGACCTTCTAGAAGAATGTAGACTCTGGTTACTAGTATGGCCTTATACCTTTCTGTCTCACCATTAGACTTATATTTGACCTTAAAGACCTATTTACACACTATAGATACCTTCTCTGGAGTCAAATAAACTATAGATCAAGTGTTATTTTCTTCCAAGGCTGAAATTTTAGCATGCATGTCTTCCACTCACTTAGGATCAGTACTTGTTTCTCTAAAAGTTCTAGGCTCAATAATGACTGAGTAGGCAGCAAGAGAAGCCTGATAGGCAGGGGAAATTTGATCATAGGACACAAAGTGTGAAATATGGTAGTTGCAGGAAGACTTCTTAGTCTGAACTACATAATCAGTAAGCCACACGGGAGGTTTAGAGGTCCTGGAAGACCTCCTTAGTCCCACGTGTAGGACAAAATGCTCAGTAGAAAACACATGAGGGCTAAAAGCTGAGTGATCATCACAGGAAGGACTAGAAGAAGGGGATAAGGTTTGAATATCAGGAACAATATGACCTGGAACTGAAGAGTGACTAGCATTATTATCAGGTGGAGAGTCTGTGAACTCTAAGACACGAAATAAACTCTGTTACTCATCATAGTAATAGCTTCATTGGTATCATTAGACCTATTTACACATTTTCTATTAATCTTATTACTTTCTACATTGATGATCATGGCATACGCTTGATTTAGGTTTGGTATTCCGGCTACTCCTAGGCCTCAGGTTGCCCATTATGCACCGCCACCGTCTAGTGCACCTCCTGCATGGGGTGCTTTCGGTGGTCAGTCCAGCCGACCAGGCCAGAGCCAGTTCCAGCAGCCATGTCCTCCGAGAGATTTTTTTAAGTGTGGTGACACTCGTCATATGGTGAGGGACTGTCCTAGACTCAGGAGGGGTGCACCTTCACAGACTACTCAGACTCCACGTACTCCATATGTGCACCAGACTTCTCAGGCCGTGGTTACCACACCAGTTGCCACTCCACCTGCACAGCCAGCTAGAGGTGGAGGTCTAGCAGGCAGGGGTCACCCTAGAGGGGGAGGTCAGTCCAGATGTTATGCTCTTCCGACAAGGGTGGAGGCGGTTGCATCTGACTCTGTTATCACAAGTATTGTCCGGGTTTGTCATAGAGATGCATCAGTCTTAATTGACCCAGGCTCCACTTATTCCTATGTCTCATCCTACTTTTCTCTATATTTGGGTATATCACATGATTCCTTGAGTTCTCATGTCTATGTGTCCCCGCCAGTGGGATATTATATTATTGTTGGCCGTGTGTATCGGTCATGTTTAGTCATTGTTGGTAGTTTTGAGACCAGAGCTGACCTATTGTTGCTCAATATGGTAGATTTTGATGTTATTTTGGGCATGGACTGGTTGTTGCTCTATCATGTTATCCTTGATTGTCACACCAAGACAGTGATATTGGCCATGCCAGGTTTGCCGCGGTTGGAGTGGAGGGGTACTTTGGATTATGTTCCTAGTAGGGTGGTGTCTTTCCTTAAGGCACAACGTATGGTTGGAAAGGGATGTGAGGCATATCTAGCCTTCGTGAGAGATGTCAGTATTGATACTCCTACTGTTGAGTCAGCACCGGTAGTGAGGGATTATCCAGATGTATTTCCGGCAGATCTTCCGGGCATGCCGCCCGATAGGGATATCAATTTTGGTGTTGATTTGTTATCGGGAACTCATCCCATTTCTATTTCACCATATCGTATGGGCCCACCAGAGTTGAAAGAGCAAAAGGGGCAGTTGCAAGAGTTGCTTGATAAGGGTCTCATTCGGCCCAGTGTGTCATCTTGGGGTGCTCCGGTCTTCTTTGTCAAGAATAAGGATGGTTCTATATGCATGTGTATTTATTATCGACAGTTAAAGAAGTTTACAGTGAAGAACATGTATCCATCGCCACTAGGGGTGTTCATAAAACCCAAAAACCCGAACCAAACCGAAAACCGAACCAAACCGACCAAAAAAACCGATACTTTTTATGTTTGATTTGGTTTTGGTTTTGCATTTTAAAAACCGATCAAATTTGGTTTGGTTTTGGATTTAATCAAAAAATAACCGAAAACAATGAACCAAACTGACTATAGAAATAGCTATTTAAATTTATTATTACACCTATATATATGTATATTTTTATATAAAGTTTCTAAAATTTTATGGTACATATGTTTATATTTTTAGTCTAGTTGTTTGCTATTATAATAATCTAATTTTTTGCCTTTATATTCTAGTTTGATTGGTAGTTTTCTTTTGCTAAGTACAAGAATTTATTTCATGTTAAAAATAATCAATTTTTAATTGAGTACTTAAATTATTCATCACTATTTGATTCAATTATCATCAATATATCTTGGTAAATGATAGGTTTCTCAAAGAGCAATTGGTTTGATAGTGCTACGTTAAAAATGTATTCGCCGGAATATGTGTTTGGTAGTGTATGTCTCATATTAAAAACTATAAAAAAAATTAAAAAAAAACCAACAAAAATTAAATCGATAAAAAACCGATTTACTTGGTTTGGTTCCAATATTTGAAGAACCGATTTATTTGGTTTGATTTTTTTTAGGGAAAAACCGATCCAAACCGAATCATAAACACACCTAATTGCCACGCATTGATGACCTATTTGATCAGTTTCAGGGTGCCAGAGTGTTCTCAAAGATTGATTTGCAGCCAGTCTATCATCAGTTGAAGATTTGGGAGCCGGATATTCCGAAGACTGCCTTCAGGACCCGGTATGGTCATTATGAGTTCCTTGTGATGTCATTTGGCTGACCAACACCCCAGCATCATTCATGCACTTGATGAACGGTGTATTCCAACCCTATCTTGACTCATTCGTCATCGTGTTTATTGATGAAATCTTGGTGTACTCTCGGAGCCGGGAGGATCATGAGCAGCACCCGAGGACCGTGCTCCAGACCTTGAGAGAAAATAAGTTGTATGCAAAAATTTTAAAGTGTGAATTCTGGCTTGATTCGGTGGCATTTTTAGGTCATGTAGTGTTGAGTAAGGGGATCAAGGTAGATCCTAAGAAGATTGAAGCAGTGCAAAGTTGGCCCAGACCGTCTTTAGCTACTAAGATGCAATGTTTTCTTGGTTTGGCAGGGTATTACTGTCATTTTGTAGAGGGTTTCTTATCTATTGCTGCACTTATGACCAGATTGACCCAGAAGGGTGCTCCGTTAAGGTAGACCGAGGAGTGTGAGGAGAGCTTTATAAAGCTCAAGGCTGCTTTGACTACAACCCTAGTATTGGTATTGCCTACGGGTTCGGGGTCTTACATTGTGTACTGTGATGCGTCGTGTGTTGACCTCGGCGTGGTGTTGATACAAGATGGTAGGGTGATTGCCTACGCTTCTAGACAGCTGAAGGTGCATGGGAAGAACTATTATATCCACGATCTTGAGTTAGCAGCTATTGTCCATGCCTTAAAGATTTGGCGGCACTATTTGTACGGTGTCCCTTGTGACGTCTATACCGACCACCGGAGTCTATAGTATATGTTCAAACAGAAGGATCTTAACTTGCATCAGCGGAGGTGATTAGAGTTGCTTAAGGACTATGATATCACCATTCTGTATCATCCAGGGAAGGCCAATATGGTGGCCGATGCCTTGAGTCGAAAGGCAGAGAGCTTGGGCAGTTTAGCATATCTACCGGGAGTAGAAAGGCCATTAGCATTGGATGTTCAGGCCTTGGCCAACCAGTTTGTTAGATTGGATGTTTTAGATCCGACTCAAGTTTTGTCTTGTGTGGTTTCTCGGTCTTCTCTTTATGATCGTATCAGAGATCGTCAGTATGACGACCCCCATTTGCTTGTCCTCAAGGACACGGTTCAGCACGGCAATACCAAGGAGGTCATTTGGGGATAACGGCGATTTACAGATGCAAGGTTAGTTATGTGTGCCTAACGTAGATAGTTTGCGTGAGTTGATTCTTCAGGAGGCCCACGGTTTGTGGTACTCCATTCATCCGGGTGCTGCCAAAATGTATCAGGACTTAAGGCAGCACTATTAGTGGAGAAGGATGAAGAAATACATAGAGGAGTATGTAGCTCGATGCCTAAATTATCAGCAGGTGAAGTATGAGCATCAGCGGCCAGGTGGATTGCTTCAGAGGCTAGAGATTTTTAAGTGGAAATGGGAGCGGGTTACTATGGATTTTGTTGTTGGGCTCCCACGGACTCAGAAAAAGTTCGATGCAGTACGGGTGATTGTAGATAGGTTGACCAAGTCGGCTCATTTCATTCCAGTGGTGACTACTTATTCTTCAGAGCAGCTGGCTCAGGTTTATATTCGCTAGATTGTCCGACTTCATGGCGTGCCGGTATCCATCATCTCTGACTGGGGTACGCAGTTTACATCGTGATTCTGGAAGGCCGTACAACATGAGTTGCGCACACGAGTTGAGTTGAGTACAGCATTCCACCCTCAGACGGACGGACAGTCCGAGCGCACTATTCAGATATTGGAGGATATATTTCGTGCATGCGTGATGAAGCTTGGGGGTTTTGGGGATCAATTCTTGCCGCTTGCAGAGTTTGCCTACAATAATAGTTACCAGTCGAGCATGCATATGTCTCCGTATGAGGCCTTGTATGGAAGGCGGTGTCAGTCCCCAGTGGGTTGGTTTGAGCCGAGTGAGGCTAAGCTATTTGGTACAAACTTGGTTCAGGATGCTTTGGAAAAGGTTAAATTGATTCAAGATCGTCTTCGCATAGCCCAATCTAGATAAAAGAGTTATGCGGATCAGAAGGTTCATGATGTTGCATTCATGGTTGGGGAGTTGGTCTTGCTCCGAGTTTCGCCCGTGAAGGATGTTATGAGGTTCGGGAAGAAGGCAAGTTGAGCCCTAGGTATATAGGACCTTTTGAGATTCTTGAGAGGATTGGAGAAGTGGCCTACAAGCTTTCACTGCCACCTAGTCTAGCCACAGTTCATCCAGTATTCCATGTTTCTATACTCTGAAAGTATCACAGTGATCCGTCTCATGTGTTAGACTTCAGCTCAGTCCAGTTGGACAAGGATTTGTCTTATGTTGAGGAGTCGGTGGCCATTTTGGATAGGCATGTCCGAAAGTTGAGGTCGAAGAACATTTCTTCAATGAAGGTTTAGTGGAGGGGTCAACCAGTCGAGGAGGCGACTTAGGTGACCGAGCATGATATGTGTAGCCGTTATCCGTATCTTTTCACCACTTCAGGTATGAATATATAATCATTCGAGGATGAATGTTTGTTTTAAGAGGGGGAGAATATAACAACTCGGCCAGTCGTTTTGAAAATTTTAGCCCTGATCCCCTATTTGTTGCCTCCTCTATGTGGAACTAAGGTTACGTGACTTTTCAGGAGTGTTTGGTTTTAGTTTCAGGTGAGTTTCAGAGTGAAATGGGACACATAGTCCCTAAGTTAGAACTTTAAGTTAGAAGAGTTGACCGTAGTTTGACTTTTATGTAGACGACTTAGGAATGGAGTTTTGGCGGTTCCAATAGCTCTGTATGGTGATTTTGAACTTAGGAGCATGACCGGATGTTGATTTGGAGGTCCGTAGGTCGGTTCGGCATGAATTGGTGAAAGTTAGGAAGTTAAAGGTTGGAAGGTTGGAAAGTTTGATCGGGAGTTGAATTTATTGATATCGGGGTCGGATTAAGATTCTGGAAGTTGGAATAGGTTCGTCATGTCATTTATGACTTGTGTGAAAAATTTAACGTCAATCAGAGTTGTTTTGGTATGAATCGGCATTAGTTTTGGAATTCTAAAGTTCATAGTTTCAATAAGCTTGAATTGGGTTACGATTCGTAGAATAGATGTTGTTTGATGTGATGTTTGGCCTCGAGTAGTTGGTTCGTTATGTGTTTTGGAACTTGTTGGTATTTTCAGACTGGGTCTCGGGGGGCGGGTGTGATTCGGATTGAATCCGGATCAAAATTGGACTTGGTGCATTGCTGAAGCACTCTTGCTTCTGGTGCAATTGCACTTGCGCTTTTTGGGTCGTAGGTGCGGCGCCACAGGAGCGGCCCTTGAGACGCAAAAGCAAAGTGGACAGCCCGGGCCTAGGACCGCAAGTGCGAGGAGATTTCTGCATCTGCAAGTTGGCAGGTGTAGAGGAACTGGTCGTAGATGCGGACTGGGCTAGCTTTGTCTAATGTCGCAGAAGTGGGCCTTGCCCGTAGGAGCGAGTGCGCAGAAGCACATTTTGGTCTGTAGAAGCAGAAGCGCAGAAGCGGAAAGCCTTGGCTTAAGTGGGAATCACACCTGCGATGGTTTCTCCGTAGGTGCGGCGTCGCAAAAGAATCTGAGTGACTACAAATCAAAATCACTAGGCAGAAAAGGCCTAAGTTCTAGTGTTTGATCTCATTTTCATTTTTGGACCTAGAGAGCTCGGTTTGTGGAAATATTTCGAGCGTTTTTCAAGGAAATCATTGGAGTAAGTAATTCTAACTTTGTTCTGGCTATACACATGAATCTATTGTTGTTTTCATCGTTTAATAAGTGTTTTAAGTTGGAAATTTGGGGGAAATTTTGTGAAACTACTTAGGCTAAATTTTGGGGATTTGAAAGGAGATTGAGGTTGGATTTGAGTAATTCTTGTATGGTTGGACTCGTTATCGAATGAGAGTTCGGATTTTATAATTTTGGTCGGGTTTCGAGATGCGAGCTCGGGTTGACTTTCTTAGTTGACTTATTCTTTCTTTGTAAAGAGCGTAACTTTATTGTTCGAAATAGTTTCTTATGGTATGAAGTTATTTTGGCTAGATTTGAGCCATTCGGAGTTGAATAATCGAGGAAAAGGATTACTAGTGGATTGAGTATCGTGTTTTGAGATAAGTGTGTTGCCTAACTTTGTGTGGGAGAATTACTCCTTAGGATTGGTGTTGTTTGTGATAAATTATGATGTGTGAAAGCCGTGTACGCAAGGTGACGAGTGTGTCCACGGGCTAAATGTGGAAATTACCGGTTTTAGCTAAGTAGATTCCTTTCATGCCTTAATTGAGTTATCTTAACATGTTATATTCAGCAGCATTAGTCTATCTTCACATACTTTACTTGTCTTATCTCTTACTTGTTAAATTTTCCTTATATGTTTAGTTGAAGAATTGTTTCCTCTATTTTGTATTCATCATTTAACTGTAGAGTTCTTTACTTGAAGTTGTTATTCTTGGCATATCTTGTTGTTGAATTTGGTATTGAGTTATGAAGGTCGTGATTCACATTGAGGCAAAGTGGTAAAGTTGTGAAATACTATTATTGTTGATTTGTTCACCTTCGGTTGTTATTGTGATACTCTTGTGGATATTATGGTTGAGTCATGGGCTACTTGTTGTCAAAACAATATTGTTGTTGGTTTCTTGGCAAGTTGTGATATTGGGCATTGGAGGTGCGATTTGCGATACGTTGTGATATTGATACGCATGTGGTGATATAAGGTTGTGAGGTTGAAATGTATGTAGTGAGATAAGGTGGGCTTGATACACATGTTTCTAGTAGGGGAACTATTTGAAGCCACGCGGTGTGATAAGGTGGGCTAAAACGTGGGAGGCTATGTGGGGAAAAATAATTTTCAAAACTAAATGCAAGGCTCCCACGGTGATATAAGAAAATATTGTGAAATGATTTGCAATTTGAGACTACGAGGCACTACCTTGGTAATGATTCTTGTTGACATTTTTCTATTACTTCACTAGTGTTGTGTTGCTTGCTTCCGTGTTTTCTTCCGTGATGCCTTATTTGTCTTGTTCAATGCAGCCAATCTGGGTATACTTCTGAATTGTTTCATTTCCATTGTTATTATTATTGCACTGTTAATTACTCGTTCGGTCCCTTATTTTTTTCAGTAGGGCCTTGACCTGACCTCGTCACTACTCTACCGAGGTTAGGCTTGTCACTTTCTGGGTACCGTTGTGGTGTACTCATGCTACGCTTCTGCACATCTTTTTGTGCAGATCCTGGTACCTCCTACCAGTCCAGGCACCAGTGAGGCGAGCTCAGTTCGGAGACTTCAAAGTATACCTGTCGGCGTCTGCAGGTCTCAGAGTCCCCCTCTATCTAGACTATTTTATTTCCTTATCCTTTTATAGACACTGGTGTATAGGGATGTTCAGTACCACCTTATAGATCTTGTGACTTGTATTCGTTGGATTTTGGGAAGTTGTATATACTGAGTTGCGGAGTTTCTTTATATTAGTTATTGAGTTATTGAGACTTTAATCACTATTTCAGTTATTTCCGCATGAATGTTAGGCTTACCTAGTTTTAGAGAGTAGGTGCCATCGCGATATCCTACGGAGGAAAATTGGGGTCGTGACAAAGATCTTCCCAAATTATGTAGGCATCAAATACATAGATTACAGTACTAATCATATTTTAAGATATTGTGTTCATGATCCCTGCCAACACTATTGCATTGCATCTGTCCCATAGTTCATGAATACTAACATCATAGTTACTTTTCATGCAGGAGCCTATAATAAAACCTAATTTGTTTTTACCATGCAATATAATTTTCAATGATCTACTCCAAATTTAGTAGTTTTCAGAACCTTGTAGCTGAATATAAATGAGAATTGAACCTTGTGTGTCCGATGGATGAATGTACAGAGGATGATGATGATCGACTTGATCGACTGACTAAGAAAAATTTTGAGTAGTAGACTGAGTATCAATAACTTCTTCATTGATCGACATTGTTGCAAATTGAAATCTTCTAGAGATTTTGAATTGAAGTGAGAAATGTAGTTGTCAAAAAAGACGTTGAATATTCGCAGTCAATTGAGACTCAACCAAAAATCACAAACCCTAGCTCGTGAGAAGTGAGATCTGAATTGAGAAATTGGCTCAATTAGTAATGTGATACAGAGAGTACAAATGAGACTCAAGAGAGCCATCGCAGTTGAGCTACGATTGCTCATTTAACCGAGCTCTGATAACATGTCAAGAATCTCTAGTTATCGCAGAGAAAGAGAGAGAAGAATGAGATTGAGAGAAGGAAATGGCAGTTACTTCATTCTATTGCACAAAGTAACAATACAATTGTTCCAACTATTTGCGTATATCTACTACTATTTATACAGAATTAGTTATAGCTAACTCTACTACTAAATTCAATATAGTTAAGTAACTGGGACCTATAGCTCAACAATTATCCCCTCCTCTCTTATGAGATATCTATTAAATACTAAGGAAAACAGCAGACTCATTACTACAAAAATGTCACTACTACCCTATTATTCTTCCTACTCTTTCCCTCCAGGACAATTATCAAGGATAGAAGTTCATGGTTTCCAGTTGCTTTGCAATCTTCTTGTTATGGCTCCTCGATAGTGTATATCTTGCACTATTAGCCTGCCAAGACTGTCAACATTTCTTCTTCTTCCATGAAATATTCTTTGACTTCTCTCTTGCCAAACATAGTAAACACTACATGCCTGTAAGGACCCGACTTATCGTTTTGAACATTTATGCTCCTTTCAACTATTTGAAGTCTTGAATAGCTTCATATGATGTATTATGACGTGTGTGAATCGTCGATGTTAATTTTCAGGTATTTCGAGATTAGTTCGGAAGAATGAATTTCATGTTGGAAGCTTATATGAAAAAGGGTTGACCAAGTTGACTTTTTAGTATTTGACCTCGGAACGAAGTTTTGATGGCATTAGGTCCGGATGATAATTTTGGAATCGGGCGTATGCCCGGAATTTCATTTGGATATTTCTAGAAGGTTTCGGCACAATACCTAACTTTGGACAAGAATATCTACAATATATATATATATATATATATATATAAGTAGTTATGTGATGGACAACCTATCAAATGAAATATCTTCGAGTTTAGTTTCTAACGCTTCAAACCGCTCATCATTTGGATATTTCTACAGGAAGTTATGAACAGATTACCAAAGGCTGGCAGAGGAGTGAACTGCGGATGCGAAGCATCCAGGGCCGTGTCCGAAAGAAGGGCTGGCAGTTAAGTGCTGCCATAGCATCCGGGGCAGCATCCGAAACCCAGAAATCTGGGCCTATAGATACAATTTCGGGGTTCATTTTCCCCACTTCACTTGGACGGAATTTGGAGCTTGTCTCCACTCACTCAAGACCACCAACTCCTCTCTTATTCAAGGCAAGAAATCCCTGTTATCTTAGTATGAAATTCCATCATTTTTACGCTAGTATTGATGAAATCTACACATAAAATACTTAGATCTTCAAGAAATTTCTTCAACGACTCAAAGGAGGGTTTTACAAGATTTCTTCCAAAAAGGTAATCCTACACCCTTAGACTTACATGTACGAATTTATTATAGAAGATGAGTATGAATTAAGTATTAAAACTCAGGGTATGGTGATTGCAAGCCATAAATTTCCAATTTAAATACATAACCATGGTGGAGATTGAAAGGTGAATAATTGATGTAATTTTGTTGGTTGGGTGTGGATGAATGATCACGCATGTGATGATTGGAAGTTACAAATTATTGGTAAATGATGGTAGTTGGATGAACTAATTCCATGGTTAAGAGATGTAGAGATTTATGCACTCTAGGTGTTTGATAAAATGCCTAAATGACCTAAAACCTGAAAATTTTACTAATATTGGTCCATTTTAATTATGTTGATGTAGATTGAAGTTGTAAGAGTAGTTTGAGGTTTTAATATCACTAAAGAGCTAAATCAAGAAAGCTCGATTTTGTAGCGATTTTGCCGAGGGGTTTTCAAGGAAATATTCATCTGGATCCGAGCCATTCGGAGTTGGATAATCGCAGAAAATGCTTACCAGTGGATTGAGTTAACGTGTTTTGAGGTAAGTAATATTTCTAAACTTGGAGCTAAGGGTATAAACCCTGATTATACATGTTATGTGATTTATTTGGAGGTAACGCACGTGCTAGGTGACGGGCGTGTGAGCGTGCACCGTAAAAATTGAAACTCGATCAATTATGTAGAGCTGTGTAATCAAGTAACTTGTTATTTTTTGTGTATTTTTATATGTTATAGAAACTGAGTTGTGACTCATGTTAAAAATCATGCCGAGGTTATATGCCGGTATTATTGAGACCCACAGAGGTCGTATTGCTGTTGAATTATTTGTTTAAATTGTAACTTCATACTCAGTCATGTTCATTCATTTCATATCATCTCTCAGTCTCTGTTGCTATTTATTGATTCATCATATCATCATTTTGGGCTAGTTTCATGACATTATGAGCTCGAGAGACTGGAGAGATTGGTGATTGAGTGAGGCCGAGGGCATGATTGTGGGGATATTTATGGGATCGGGCTGCACACCGCAGCAGGCCATATTGGCTTTATATATGTTATTATTATATGGATCGGGTTTGCACGCCGCAGCAGGCCTTATAGGCTTTATTATTATGGGATCGGGCTGCACGCCACAACAGATCAGATTGGCTTATTATAGCGCTTGGGCTGAAGGAGCCCCTCCGGAGTCTACACCCCCCCACGGTGAGCGCAGATGATTTTATATTTGGGATGGACTTCCAAGGCACGGAGTTGCCTTATTTATTTATAATTGTGATTAATTCCCTAGGCATGGATCTTGCCTGAATCATTTATATTTGAGGATGAATGTTTCCTGGGTTGGATTGGCCTTATACAGTACTGAGTGAATGACTGTCAGTTGATATATATA
>AWOL01S0013677.1:0-10181 GCA_000715115.1 Nicotiana otophora | reverse complement strand
GGGGGGGGGGGGGAAATGGTCCAAAATTGCCCCTCTACTATGGTATATAATTTAAGTTTGTCCCCCGTTATACTTTTCGTTCAGATCCACCCCTATCGTTAACAAACTTTTTAGAATTGCCCTTAACCCTAACGGATCTATACCGTAGCACCCAATCCCTCTATTAATTGGTCCACATCAGCTGCCATATCAGCAGGTCCCACGTTAAAATTAACCTCATCATCACACACCAGACTCCATGACCTTAGTCTTCCTCTTTCAATCCAAAACAAATTCACCATTAAAGTGACATCCTCATTAAAATATAATGATTAGCCTCATTTGTCCATGAGTTTTTAGCCATTAGTCATTTCCCCCACTTTGAGATATGGAAAAAAAATTCTTTTAAAATTTCAGGAATCTTCTCCACCCCATATTTTTTCTTTCTCCTCAAACCCACTCCACATCGTCAGAAAACTCCCATGAACAGAAAAATTTTAGTGGTGATAAAGTAAATATGAACTAGCCAACAAAAAGAACAAACAAAATCCCAAAACCACCATTAAAGCACCATGTAAGCTTATAGCCATCCGCCACAACTAAAATCGAGCCGCTGCCGAACTCCACCATCAGAATATTCTAGTAGCGATATTCCCAAACAAATCGTCATAGCCAATAGCCCCATTTTCGACCAACGAAAAAAATCCAAACATTCATTGACCATCGGTGAACGTCGTCGCTTACCAACAAGAAAACCCTAACCCACTTCCCCTGTTTCATCTATAAGATTTCACTTAAATACCAAATTGTTACCTTTCTGTTATGATAGAACTTTATTGGATTTCCTTAGAAGTGTGCTTTTTTATGAGTTTACAGTCAATTTATGGAGATTAAGAAGAAAGGGGGTGATGATGGAAAGGGAAAGAAAGTGAGGGGTTCAGATAAGTGAGGGTGGTAAAGGATGAGAGATAAATGGATACATAGATTAGAGATGAGTAGCATGAAGTGGCAGGAGGGGAGGAGGTCGAGTGATTTGGCAGCTGACATGGAAAAAATTGAGGGGTAAGCTGCCACGGTGTACATCCGTTAGGGTTAAGGGCAATTCTAGAAAGTTTGTTAACGGTAGGGGTATATCTGAACGAAAAGTATAACGGGGGACAAACTTAAACTATATATCATAGTAGAGGGACAATTTTGGACCTTTTCCCTTCTTTTTTTCCTTTGGTGTGAGGAAAATATTACAAACTATTCATTGTTTAAAAAGAAATCTCATCTTTTCCACTTCATATTTTCCATACAAGACGATATTAAAATCTAGATTCTTGGAATTATATTTTAAAATGAAGTAATTAATCCTATTTATTTCCTACTTTAAGACCAATGATTTAAGAGGTTATTTTTTTCTTTATGTCCAAACCAATTTGCGATATCCCATCAACATAAGTACAAGGTAAACTTTCCACAAAATTTCCTTCCGAAAATGAATATTAATATTATATTTGAATGGAAATATAGCTATATATTTCTGAATTTCCTTATATTTTTATTATTTATATTATATTATTAATAAGCTACAAAGCTGGTACATTGTCTCTAATCCCGTTTGCTTCCGTCACCCATCATCTGCTTCTCTATTTGATATCACCGCGGAAATTACATAATTTCCATTTTAAGAAAATACCTTACAAATGGAGAAGTTAAAAGAAAAAGGAAAAAATTAGTTTATTTGACATTCATTCAAAACCAATCATAAACAAATGGCAAAAAATATATAAACTAAACCAACCCGATGACTCTAAATTGCACATCACATAAAGGGGATTTCTTGATTATTCACAATTTGAAATATTCAATCTAACGAAAAACTTTATAAATGGAGAAGAAAATAAAGGAAAAATATGAATATTTTACTTGATAAAAAGAATATAATAATTAGATGAAGAGGAAACAATAATATACTTAGTATTATCCCACACCGTGGGGTCTGGGGATGTAATGTGTACGAAGACCTTACCCCTACCTTGTGAGAATAAAGGGCTATTTCCAATAAACCTTCGGCTCACGAAATTATAGAAATCACAACAAATCATATATAAATTACAGAAAATATTAAAATTCAAATGTGACAGTCTTCCAAATATACATCAAATGGAGGGTTCTTGATTACATGTACAATTTTTAATATATTAAAGAATATTAATATTGTCAATCATGATTTATGAATCATCATTTCCAAAGAATAGAGTTATTTTTTTCCTATTCTTTTTTCCTCTCTCAGCTAATTTACAAGTAAATTGAGGTCAGATGATCTTTTAGATCCAATCAAATTGGTATTTACCAATTGGCCAGGGCTTAATTACCTTTGGTTTAACAGGGCATTTCTCAGGTTGCCTGACTATATAAATTATATCTCCAGCTTTATTGTACATATCCTGATTCCTATGCCATGTCCATAGAGCATGTGTCTCATTTTTCACCTGCAAATTATCAACAAAGATAACATTTCAGATTTCTGTAACTATGAACAAAAATGGCGAATGTTATGGCATTTAGCGGCAATAAGCCGATAACTAATGTTTCAGATTTCTGTAACTATGAACAAAAATGGCGAATGTTATGGCATTTAGCGGCAATAAGCCGATAACTAATGTTTCAGATTTCTGTAACTATGAACAAAAATGGCGAATGTTATGGCATTTAGCGGCAATAAGCCGATAACTAATGTTTCAGATTTCTGTAACTATGAACAAAAATGGCGAATGTTATGGCATTTAGCGGCAATAAGCCGATAACTAAGACTGCGTACAATAAACCCTTGTGGTCCGGCTCTTCTTCGAACCCCGCGCATAGCGGGAGCTTAGTGTACCGGGCTGCCCTTTTTAAGCCGATAACTAAAGTTGCAAGAAGTTACAATGTTATGGCATTTAACGGCAATTAGCCGATAGCTAAAGTTGCAAGAAGTTACAATGTTATGGCATTTAACGGCAATTAGCCGATAGCTAAAGTTGCAAGAACTAGAACATATAACATGATGAAATGCCTTCATTCCTACTTCCCATATGAGAAAATTTAGAATTGTTTTGGTTTATGGGCTAATTTGACAAGTTCTAGCGATTCTTTGCACGGTCTATAGATTGACTTTCAAGATAATCTTGTGCTACAACATATTTTTTTTGATAACCAAGAAATCCTCGAGGGCCAGTTGGCGCACAGTTTGAGACTCAACGGACAGACCAGCCCTTCTATGGTAGAGTTCAAACTTGTGATGTGCGCCTACCACACATCAAGAGTTGCACTCTTACCACTAGACCACAGCACTAGAGGCTGCTAGAAAACAATTATCTTAATCTTAAGGTATAAGTTAAAGGTATGTGAGATATACCTAAAATTCAGTAGGAGTAGAATTGATAAATATCATAATGAAAAATAAATATTTACCTCTAGTATTCCATGACCGAAGCTACTTTCTCGGTATGCACTATAATCAGGTTGCTTATCCCAGCAGAAGTTACCAGCTGCTGGACCTGATGTAAAATTATAAGCACAGAATCCGCCCATAAATTTGTCCGGTGTGCTATCTGGTTTAGGACATTTCCCTGGCTCATCAGCATGTTCAATTGCCATCTTCTCGCGGTTTCCACCATCACCGACAGTTATATAGACTGGACCACAAGGATCCAGTGTGTAGTTATAGACTCTGTTTGACCTTTCGTAGGCATGAACCTGTCGATTTCTTCAACTTATCAGTATTTGATACATAGATGTGCAATTTGAATGAAAGAGCATACACGAGCATTAATCTTTCTGCACCTAGAGTGGTACAAATTAGTTTGGGAAAGTTACACATTTGGCCGGCCGGCAAAAAATAATTACATTTGCTATCCAATATACAAAACATATATACTGACTATGTATAAAATATCTATATTTTTTGTATATTTTGCCGGCTATTATCTTTGATAGCGGCTATACTATGTAGTTTTCCCAATTAGATTTATGTGTTCTAGGCTAATGATAATTAATCTTGTACTTACATGTCCATTGAAAACTAAATCGACACCATACTCGTACAGCAACTCTTCCATCGCTACCTTCATACATTCAGCTTCTCGATAGTGTGCCGTGTAAGTAGAGTACCAAGGTGGATGCCAGGTGGCAACCAGCCACGGAGTAACTGTCCTATCAACATTAGCCAAGTCCCTCTCCAACCACTTGTATTGATCATCTGTAATCAGAAGCTTAGCGAGTCGTAACACTTTACTAGGTGGAGCAGAGCGACAAAGAATGAAAACGAAGGACACATTCCAACCAATTGATGATTTGAGACAAATTTCCAAAGTCGACCGTAAGCATAACAAGGGGAATGAGAAAAGGATTGAAGAAAGGTTGAGAGTGTAGTTTACCTGACTTATTATAGGCGACATATCCCCCGAGCATGATGAAGTGTATGCCTCCCGCATTAAAAGAATAGTAAAATGGGGATGATGATCTACTTTCTTTTGACGGGAATGCAAAACGAGAACGATAGGCTGCAAATGTCTGATTTTCAGCTTGTTCTTCTATCTCATGGTTCCCTTCCACCACCATGATAGGAATTTTGGATACCAGCGGCTGCATATATCTATGGTGACAACGTCAGAAAAGAAGCACAAATTAATATAGCGAAGTATAGGTGTTTTTCTGCTCTGGCGGACATCTAGAACTGGTCTTTCATGAATGATCAGGAGTTATCTCAGTTGAACCCTAAACTCTCATTACAGAAGTTGAACTATCCATTTTGTTCTATGATAATGAATCACATATTATTACTTTATTCGAGATGTGTAAAGAAATTTTTTGAATGGGCAAAAAGGATTAACCTCTCACCTTCCCCAATAGTCCCACCGAGGCTGATAGGTCTCATGTATCGGAGTGTCAGAAAATGAGCACGAGTAGCAATCTGCACCAGTACCATTTGAGAGATACAAATTAGCATACGTAACATCTCCCACCAATAGAACAAGATTTGGATCGTTCCCCATCAAATGGCTAACTGTGGAAGTGGTATTGTACGTGAGACCAAGGTCCCCTACAATTGCTATTCTCTTCGGGTAGCTCTTTGGAGAAGAAATAGGCATGGTCTTGAAATGGTAGATAGTACTCATAGCTGGTATAGAAGGATCTCCACATTGATAATAGTATAATGTATTTGGTTTCAACCCTGCAGCAGGAAAAATTGCACCAGATGACTAAATCAAACATGAGAAACAAATTAGCTACATAAGAGGCTTGCATTAGTTAATCCATTCAGTTCTTTGCATAAAGAGTAAAAGCTGACACGAGATGAATGAATGGTTTGGTTATATTCAAAAGTAGCAAGTTTACTAGTTGAGATCTCAGAGACTGTACTAAACATCGAACTAGCAAAACGCAATCTCAGCTAGGACAGAAGAACGGCTGTTCAGTTTCTGCTAGCATACCTGTAAGTTGAACATGGTGTATGATTCCAGAAGTGTAGTTCTGAAGTCCTTCAAATGGATAAAGTTGATTATATATAAGGGACTCGCCGATTGCTTTGTGCCTTAACGAGGATTTATCTTTCCCATATTGAACAACACTGCCAATTTTACTTGGATCCAATGGTTTAATGTTGTCACCACTTTGATATTCCCCTGCAAATACAGTAAAACACACATTCTTAAACTCCGTCTCAAATCAAAGATGTTAGGGCGCTCTAACCAGTTAGCCAAAATATATATCTCACACAATTTAAAATTGCATAAACCAATAAAGAAGATTTTTGTTTCCAACAATATGCTCATATCACTGTCAATTGAAAGTTGGCCGCGACTAAAAAGCATATGATTGTGTATCAAAGGTACCATTTTATCAACTCAAATTTGGTGACAAGTAATTGAATTTAACATATCTCAGATCGAAGATGTTAAAGTCCTCTGATAGTTAGTAAACATATCTAATCTCAAACAATTTAAAAATTTGCACAAACCAATAAAGAAGATTTTGATATCCAATATTATGCTCATATCACTGTCAACCAAAAATCTGGCCATGACTAAAAAGCATACAATTATGTACCAAAGATTCCATTTTATCAACTCAAATTGGCGACACAACTGAATTTAATATATATATTTTGGAAGATAAACATTGGATATTATCATAAATAGCTTCTCAGTATCCCAAATAGTATTAGCAGGAAAGAAATAGTAACTCCAGCACTCTGCTAGCTATGTGATTAACTGGAATTGATACAAGCACTAATTCTTCAAGCTAACATTTAAACTCAAACTAATAAAGGGCAGCCCGGTGCACTAAGTTACTCTATGCGCGGAGTCCGGGGAAGAGCCGGACCACAAGAGTCTTACCAGCATTTCTGCAAGACGTTGTTTACACGGCTTGAACCCGTGACATTCTGGTCACATGGCAGTAACTTTACAAGTTACTGCCATGCCAAGGCTCCCCTTTAAACACAAACTAATAGGCTAAAAAGGAAGAAAACTTTAGCAAATTTACCTGTAATCCAAGAAATCCAAACAGAATCATAAGTAGAAGAAAGTGAGACAGATATCTGCTCAGGCTCAAATCCTTTAACTTTCCTTTGAACTCTGGGGTCAGTGTCTGGTAAATCAACAGCATGTCCCCTAAAACTTTGGTCCAAAGGTACAGTCACTGGCTTAAAAGGTCCATCAAGTGTGGTTGGAATTTGACCCTTATTAACCTCAACAAGGCTAACAAAAACCAAAAACCAAACCAAGATTGACACAACAAACCCAGAATACTTCATATCTCATTCAAGAATTTGCATGCCCCAATATAATCAAACTCCAAATCTCAAGAAATCAAAAGGGTCCACAACAAATATATCAACGATTAAAACTTTAGCTCCAAAACCTCAAGAAAATCAAAAGGGGTCATATAATTATAGCAAACAAATTTGCATGTCCCAAAATAATCAAACTCCAAACCTCAAGAATTTCAAGGGGTTTAACAAAAGTATAGCAAAGATTAAAACTTTAGCTCCAAAACCCCAAGAAATCAAAAGGGGTCATATAACTATAGCAAACAAATTTGCATGCCCCAAATAATCAAACTCCAAACTTCAAGAAACCAAAAGGGTTTACAAATAATATATCAAAGATTAAAACTTTTGCAAAATAGCCCCAAGAAAATCAAAAGGGGTCATATAACTAGAGAATATGCTCTAAATATGCTCTTAATAACCAAATTCTAGGCAAAGAACCTCAAAAAAACAAAAGGGTTTACAAGAAGTATATAAAGGATTAAAACTTTAGCACAATTACACCAATATATCAAAAGGGGTCGTATAACTAAACAATATGCTGTAAGTATGCTCCAAATAACAAAATTGCAGGCAAAGAAACTCAAGAAATCAAAAGGGTTTACACAAAGTATAGCATCGATTAAAACTTTAGCTCCAAAACTCGAAGAAAATCAAAGGGAGTTATATAATTATAGCCAACAAAAGGTCAAATGTAAGAAAGGAAGAAACTTTGGTCAAGTTGGTGAAACTAAAGAATATGCTATAAATATGCTCCTAGAAAAAAATTGAAGCTCGACACTTATATATAATTTGGAAAAAGGAAAACTCTTGTTTCTTTTTATTTTTTATTTTTCTTTATTAAATTGGAAAAAAGAAAAATCTTGTTCTTTTTAATTTCCTTTTCAAGAAAAAAGCAGCAGAGACTGAGGAATGGTGTGGTATTTGTTTTTTTAGGCAGGGGAAGCACAGTTATGGCAGTTAGCCTGAACAGAAAAGAAAACAGGAAGAAAAAGAAATGGTGGCATCCAATGAATTTAACCTCGGTTTTAGTGAAATACTATGAGTAGTATATTACCCATAAATTGATGCTTTTGGGTTCCTCTTTTGCTGTTTCTATCCCCACTCCTGCAAATTTCTCACGCTACGCCACCTCCTATTTTATATTTAAAAGAATTCGAATCTATATTCTTTATTTATTTGGGATCAGACTTCTCATTTGATTTTCTTAATTATTCTGGAGCTCAATTAATTCAAATTCGCCTTGAAAAGTCCTAATTTGAAGAGGGTGAACACTTACTTAAGAATGAACGAATATTTATCACTTCATCCCGACTTTTGACTAAAGTTAGGCAATTTATTTTTTCTTGAAAGGTGGCATCCAATTGAGGTGTAGTTTTTTTTTAACTGAATTCTTCTAGGATGAGGGTATGAATTATACTTTAATATGTGTTGTGAAGGTGGGTGTGGCCTCTGCGGAAAATAAAATGCGGGAAGCGAAGCTTAGATGGTTCGAGCATGTGAAGAGAAAAAGTTCAGATGTCCCAGTACGGTGTGAGCAATTGACTTTGGTGAGCATGGGAGAGGTAGAGAGAGGCCAAGGAAGTATTGGAGAGGGGTGATTAGGGAGGACATGACGCGTCTTCAGCTTACTAGGGATATAGCCCTTGATAGCATAGTGTGAGGGTCGAGAATTATGGTAGAAGGTTAGTATGCAGTCGAGTGTATTTCAGATCCGTATCGGGATATTAGGGTTAGTCTGGTAGTGTTTTCTTGTTCTTAGATTACTAATTTTACATAATTTCCTATTACCTTCCGCTTCGGTTTCTTAGTATCTTGATGTGGTTGATGCTTGTTGCTCTACTGCTTTTTTCCATCTATTTTCTGGTTCTTAGTGTGTTGTTTTTATCTTTCCGGTCCTTGTTGTTGATATTGCTTATTTCTATTATTTCTTTTCATCTTTCTTGAGTCGGGAGTCTATTGAAAACAGTCTCTACCCTCTCAAGGTAGAGGTAAGGTCTATATACACATTATCCTTCTTAAACCTCACTTGTAAAACTTCACTGATCTATCGTTGTTTTTGTTGTTATAAAATCAGAAAGAAAAGGAAAATCAAGGTACCTTGTATCGAGGAGAAGATTGTGAACTCTATTGATGACCATGTTATATAATGAGAAAATCATATCTAAGTATCATTTTTTTCTCTTTTATATATTACTTCCTAAAACTTTGACATTTGTTGTTACTTTTCTCAACAAAAAAAAAAGGAGTTTTTTTGGGATTTTTTTCTCTTAATGTATCTCAATGAGAAAAGAAACTGGGAGTCAAGTATTTGATTTCTTTTTTGTTTCTTCCATTATTTTCAGAAAATTATTTCTCATGTTTATTAATACACTAGTTTCGGGACACGCGCGTTGCGCGTGTATTTCATGTCAATAAGTAAAAAGAATTTAAGCAATCACATAAGATTGTTAAAATGTATTTAAATTACAAAAAATTTAAAAAGTGTAAGTTCTTGCAATGATAAATGGTGATGACCTATGAGAAAATTAAACACCCTCCTAATGCAAGATTAAATACTCAAGATTATCCAATTTTAAGAAGATGAAACGGTATTTACTACTCTATTAAGATGGCTTGTGTGAATTCCTTTTCCTAAATTTTATAGTAACAAATGTATGTTACAATATTTCCTCTCAAATATTTGGTTAGGATGATTAACTCTATCAACAAGGTTTCCATTTTCCCAGGTTGAAGAATAAACCGATCTAGTAGAATAAACTGATCTAGGTTGCCCATGCTTATTTCTTCCCACTTTTTCTCCTAGAAAATCTCCAAACTTGATAAATTTAATGAAGAACTATAAAAATATTAAAACAGAAGTGCACAAGGTAAGCATCCTCGCACATTGGTCTATGTTGAAGGATGCTAAAGTAATATTTAATATATTAACCTGACTTTTTCTTTATATTGAAAACAATTAATTCAATTTAACAACTATTTCGATTAATTCATCTTTCTACTTTTTTTTACTTCATAGGGGAATGAAGTGGTTACCTTTTTATATTATATATTGTGTATCCTATTTTAAAGCAAAAACTTAAACCTGCAAAAGATAATTTAGTAGAAATCACAAAAATCTCGAAACAAACGAATTTGGTTAATGTAAACCTAAGGTAATCAAATTAAATTATTGTCATGAAATTGAGAAAGTCATACTTGATATTTGTAATTCTACGAACTCATCTTCCTCAAGATTTTTCTCGTGATTGCTGAATAAAGTGAAGATGTTAGACCTGCTATGTTATTATTCTCAAATGAAGTTGAATGATCAAACTCATGCCTTAATAGATATACAAAGATCAAAATTATTTAAATATAAAGAAAATGATTTTATGTCCTGTAATTTATAAGAGAAAGTCCA
>AWOL01S0013674.1:16321-47452 GCA_000715115.1 Nicotiana otophora | reverse complement strand
AAAAAAAAAAGAAGGAAAAAACTTACTAAAAATGTGAGGAGCTGTACGATGATATCAAGTAGCAAAAGAAAACTAATCTTAATTATACTTCAAAGTCTGAAAATTCATTCAAGTTTATTTCATACAATATTAGCATGCGTAGAAACAAAAATATCCAATGTCTGAAAGTGTAAAAATCAAGACTCTTTTTAGCTGATGATAGATTTAACAAATTACCAACTTGGGAACTCATATTAACTTCCAAAAGTAGACTAGAAATTATTAAATTTTCATGTAAGTTTTTACACTCGATAAATGAAGGGAAAAAAGATTGAAATACACATAATTAAAATGATGTACTAATATTATGTTTGGATTTTTACGTACCTTGAAGATTTGAGAACATGATTCTGAAAAGAGAGAGAACAGAAATTTAAACGGCAGAACTGATCGGAGAGAGAGAGAAGGGAAGAAAACAGAGAGAAGAAGAATATGTAGATTTGACAGTCCCGTTTATTTCTTCCTTTTCTGAATTTATTACTATACTCGCCTATTTATATGGAGAGTTCTCTTATTTTATTTTCACAAAGAAAATGTCCAAATTTATCTATTTATAATACAAAATAAATTTTAATTTGATTTTTTGTTACGATTTTTAATTATTCATACACTTTATCTAGCAAATTATCTTGTTTTGTATAATTATTTGGTATTTATTATTTTGACCTAATAAATTCATATCCGCATCCCGTAAGAAAATTAAAGAGAAAATGGCTCCAGGAATTCATCCATCTCACCACACCTTTTAGTAGTTTGTTAGTAAAAAATCTTGTATTTATCTTTAATATTAAGAGTAGTGTGAGACGGATGAATTATACGTGTCAAAATTTTTGGAGAAAAATCTAGATTTACCCTTACTACTTTTGGCTATTGTTATAATTATCGTCCCTTATAATTCAGTTATAGTTCAGCTGAACCTATTAGAGTTAAAGAGCAAATACGAAATAATTTGTTAACATTAAAGATATGATTAATCCTAAAATATAATAGAGGTAAAATTAAGATATTATAAAAAGGTATTTTGACCTTTTCCTTTCAAGAAAGATTCTTCTTTTTGGAAATCTTTAAAATTTGTTTTAACTTGTCTGGTATATTGAATTTTTAACCTATTAACTTTTTTGTTCACATATTTATTTGCTATTTGCTCAGTGGGTTCACCTATGATCAAATCCAAAAAGGAAAATAAAGAGTTTCATACTAATTAAGAATTTGAATTGCATGAGAAGAAACTAATAAAAACAACAACAAAACAATTAAAATAACAAGTTTAAGTGTTATTGCTAAAATTTCTTTTACGAAATTAATTCTGAATTTCTGAGAATTAAGTAACTGTTTACTGACGAACCTATTATTATTATTATTATTTTGTAAGGTTTGATTTTTACCATATTTTTTCAATTTTCCTTCTACTCTAAGCCTCTCATCTCCTAAGAAATATATTACTTGAAAAAAGATTTGAAAGTGCTAATCCTTCATCAAACTAAGAGTCCACGTGACTAATGTAAATTTGACAACTTTCCTTAGTTGTAAGGTTCCATTGATAAATATCACATCACTTTGAAAATATTTTATAGTTCTTATTCTTTTTTTCGAAATCACGAAATATTTGAAATTTATTCAACCCAGTAATTTTAATTTGCAATGCAAAAGTCCTTTAAGGAGTGAAAAGCTTCCTATAAAAGAAAATCTTTATTTATAAAATTTGAATGTGAAACATCTAATTAAGGATAAAAGATTCTCCATAAATCCCATATTCAACATATTTGGACGATAAAATTTACCTAGACCCTAGTTTAAATCGATGGATAAACAATTTCTAATTGAATTCATATTCAAATATAACTCGACTTTTAAAAAAAAAAAAACTCTCATGTAATGAAGAATCTATCTATCTATCTATCTATCTATATACTATATTAATAGCGTGAAAGTTCTTATCGAAATGTCGTTCGTCTTTTTACCCTTCAAAATTAAAGTTTACACTAGACAAAATAGTTATTCAATTATTTTTTTAATATTTAGAAATATTTATTTAATTAATTCCCTACTATTTAGGAATAATCATTTAATTAACTTCCTAATATCTAGGACTTTAAAATTAACTAAAATTTGACTTATTAGTAAATTTTTCCTTATTTTAATTATGTGGATTAATCCCACCAAAACTTTTTTGTCTTATAAACGTGTGTAGTTAACATTATGACTTAAGGTAGTAGTCACTTTTTTATTTTGACATTTTACTTAAACGAGTAATTAATTAAGTTTGAGGTTATACCATTCAAACAATTTGTTTGTAAATATTTCCCCTTTATTCAACGTATATAGACATTAGGAATGAGCATTTGATAAGGATTTCAATGTTAGTTTAATATTGATTTATCTCCTTTATTAATTGTTTTATATTTTTAGATACAAATTTTGTTCATGATATTTAATTATTTATTTAATATTAAAATTTTTAAATCAACTAAAGTTTTAGTTATTAAATAACTCTTTATTTGAATTAGATAAAAAATTCTAATATTTTAAATTTTGAATCAATTAAGATTTTACTTTAAATAAATTATTTACTATTTTGAAGTTTGTACCATAATTATAATACATTCCATGTCAAATGTTTTAGTATTTAGGATTTTAAAATTAATTAAAATTTTATCTTTTAAAATTTGTATATAATATTAAAGCTACACTCAATAATTTTTGACTTGCAAACATCATCTATAAATGTATAGAATTTACTCAATAATTATAAAATAACATATAATCAATAAATATTTTTCTATTGATGTATGCAAACTTGAAATAATAAGGATGAAATAATAGAAGATGAAATATATTCTAAATGAGTTATTGTTAATTATTTTTCTTTTTCTTTTTAAAATATTCTAACAAATGACAACTCCGTATATTTTTATATATTAGTTTATTATTGTAAATTATTGACTCAACAATAGTCATTTTAAAACTTAAATTGCTGGCCAACTCGTCGTGATAAAAGTAAATGTTTTACTTATTTGTTCGATATTAAGACATAAAAATAACAAAAAATTTCATAAGATATTCTTACAAAACTTAAGTACTTTCATTGGGTTGGATTTGGGATCAACATATATACTTTTACAAAGTTATATATATTTTTTTATTAGAACTCAAAGATATTGTTTAATATAATACTTATGTGAGTTTTTGAAAATTATTTACTTATTGATGTGGGGAACTCGCGCAATGCGCGTACCCTAAGATTAGTACTATATTAAAAGGACGAAGACACTTAGCGAAATATCGTTTGTTTTTTTTGTCCTTTAAAAAAAATTCACACTAGATAAAATTGTCATTTACCCTTGAAAATTATACTATATTTATTAAAACTTTCCATATTTGAATTATTATGTAGGAAGCTCTAATATTTAGGATATTAAAATCAACTAAATTTCTTCCGTGTATAAAGTAAAGTTCTAAGTTAGGACCAAATATATTAACTAACTTACGTTGAAATACATTTAGACACTCAAAATCTTAATATCTCACCAGAAACCATTAGACTTAGGATTCAAAGCCATTAACAACTATTGCAACTTTTTTTATTTGAAGAAAAGAAGTACGATTTTTTATGTTATAAATTTTTGGAGTTGAAAACAATTTAATTCTATCTTGAAACGGTTTTTTTCTCTTTTAGTTACGTTATATTTTAAGAATTAAGTATAATTTAATATTTTTTGAAAAATGTTTTTATTTATTTTACTTCTCTCCTAGATCAACGATATCAATATTCATCATTTCAAGAACTTATATATTTTTTAATTTTTTATTTTATAGCTTAAATATGTTATTTAATAATTTTTTTATGTTTTTAAATAATTATATAGTTGTTGATATAGGTATACACACAAAAGGTGTACCTTAAATACGAAAGTCATTAGCAAAATGCCGTTCGTCTTTTTTATTCTTTAAAATTAGAGTTCATACTGAAAAAATTAGTCACCGATTATTTTTCAAATATTTGAAAATAATAATTTAATTATTTTCTAATATTTAGGATTAGTGATTTAATTATTTTTCTACTTTTTAGGACTTTGATTTCTGAGTTGCTTTTAGTGAAGTCTGTTTATTTAACTCCAATTAAATTGAGTAGTATTAAATTTCAAGCACTTTCAGTTTCGACCACTTTATACTTTTTTAGATTTAAGATTTTATTAATAATTTTTGTCACTTTCATCTCATTTAATTTAATTTTAGATTTAGGATGCAAAAGGTAATGATATTAAAATAATGAAAGACTTCATGTCAACAAAGGGTAAAATCTCAAGGTATATAATTAGTTTGGTTTTGGTATTCTATTCAAATAATTCTTTCTAAGAAAATTTGAGAAAAACTTTTTGTGGAAACTTATATTTGATTATTTGGGTGTACAATAGTATGTCCATTACTATTTAATTAAATATTCCTTCTATGAAAATTATGTCAAAATATAAATACACATTCAAAAAAGACTATAATTAGATATAAATTATCCCAATATTCATGATAATTTTTATATGCATTAACTCAATCAAATTCTAGAAATACTTTTGAAATAACACTTACAATTGCACGTCAACTTTACATAAATTAATATTATTTATATAATTTTTAAAATTTTATACTTATTGATACGGAGTGTACGCGCAAAACGCGTACCCTAAGACTAGTATATACTAAAAGTGTATATGAAAGATTAATCATATATTCATATTATAGAAGCNTCCTAAGAAATATATTACTTGAAAAAAGATTTGAAAGTGCTAATCCTTCATCAAACTAAGAGTCCACGTGACTAATGTAAATTTGACAACTTTCCTTAGTTGTAAGGTTCCATTGATAAATATCACATCACTTTGAAAATATTTTATAGTTCTTATTCTTTTTTTCGAAATCACGAAATATTTGAAATTTATTCAACCCAGTAATTTTAATTTGCAATGCAAAAGTCCTTTAAGGAGTGAAAAGCTTCCTATAAAAGAAAATCTTTATTTATAAAATTTGAATGTGAAACATCTAATTAAGGATAAAAGATTCTCCATAAATCCCATATTCAACATATTTGGACGATAAAATTTACCTAGACCCTAGTTTAAATCGATGGATAAACAATTTCTAATTGAATTCATATTCAAATATAACTCGACTTTTAAAAAAAAAAAAACTCTCATGTAATGAAGAATCTATCTATCTATCTATCTATCTATATACTATATTAATAGCGTGAAAGTTCTTATCGAAATGTCGTTCGTCTTTTTACCCTTCAAAATTAAAGTTTACACTAGACAAAATAGTTATTCAATTATTTTTTTAATATTTAGAAATATTTATTTAATTAATTCCCTACTATTTAGGAATAATCATTTAATTAACTTCCTAATATCTAGGACTTTAAAATTAACTAAAATTTGACTTATTAGTAAATTTTTCCTTATTTTAATTATGTGGATTAATCCCACCAAAACTTTTTTGTCTTATAAACGTGTGTAGTTAACATTATGACTTAAGGTAGTAGTCACTTTTTTATTTTGACATTTTACTTAAACGAGTAATTAATTAAGTTTGAGGTTATACCATTCAAACAATTTGTTTGTAAATATTTCCCCTTTATTCAACGTATATAGACATTAGGAATGAGCATTTGATAAGGATTTCAATGTTAGTTTAATATTGATTTATCTCCTTTATTAATTGTTTTATATTTTTAGATACAAATTTTGTTCATGATATTTAATTATTTATTTAATATTAAAATTTTTAAATCAACTAAAGTTTTAGTTATTAAATAACTCTTTATTTGAATTAGATAAAAAATTCTAATATTTTAAATTTTGAATCAATTAAGATTTTACTTTAAATAAATTATTTACTATTTTGAAGTTTGTACCATAATTATAATACATTCCATGTCAAATGTTTTAGTATTTAGGATTTTAAAATTAATTAAAATTTTATCTTTTAAAATTTGTATATAATATTAAAGCTACACTCAATAATTTTTGACTTGCAAACATCATCTATAAATGTATAGAATTTACTCAATAATTATAAAATAACATATAATCAATAAATATTTTTCTATTGATGTATGCAAACTTGAAATAATAAGGATGAAATAATAGAAGATGAAATATATTCTAAATGAGTTATTGTTAATTATTTTTCTTTTTCTTTTTAAAATATTCTAACAAATGACAACTCCGTATATTTTTATATATTAGTTTATTATTGTAAATTATTGACTCAACAATAGTCATTTTAAAACTTAAATTGCTGGCCAACTCGTCGTGATAAAAGTAAATGTTTTACTTATTTGTTCGATATTAAGACATAAAAATAACAAAAAATTTCATAAGATATTCTTACAAAACTTAAGTACTTTCATTGGGTTGGATTTGGGATCAACATATATACTTTTACAAAGTTATATATATTTTTTTATTAGAACTCAAAGATATTGTTTAATATAATACTTATGTGAGTTTTTGAAAATTATTTACTTATTGATGTGGGGAACTCGCGCAATGCGCGTACCCTAAGATTAGTACTATATTAAAAGGACGAAGACACTTAGCGAAATATCGTTTGTTTTTTTTGTCCTTTAAAAAAAATTCACACTAGATAAAATTGTCATTTACCCTTGAAAATTATACTATATTTATTAAAACTTTCCATATTTGAATTATTATGTAGGAAGCTCTAATATTTAGGATATTAAAATCAACTAAATTTCTTCCGTGTATAAAGTAAAGTTCTAAGTTAGGACCAAATATATTAACTAACTTACGTTGAAATACATTTAGACACTCAAAATCTTAATATCTCACCAGAAACCATTAGACTTAGGATTCAAAGCCATTAACAACTATTGCAACTTTTTTTATTTGAAGAAAAGAAGTACGATTTTTTATGTTATAAATTTTTGGAGTTGAAAACAATTTAATTCTATCTTGAAACGGTTTTTTTCTCTTTTAGTTACGTTATATTTTAAGAATTAAGTATAATTTAATATTTTTTGAAAAATGTTTTTATTTATTTTACTTCTCTCCTAGATCAACGATATCAATATTCATCATTTCAAGAACTTATATATTTTTTAATTTTTTATTTTATAGCTTAAATATGTTATTTAATAATTTTTTTATGTTTTTAAATAATTATATAGTTGTTGATATAGGTATACACACAAAAGGTGTACCTTAAATACGAAAGTCATTAGCAAAATGCCGTTCGTCTTTTTTATTCTTTAAAATTAGAGTTCATACTGAAAAAATTAGTCACCGATTATTTTTCAAATATTTGAAAATAATAATTTAATTATTTTCTAATATTTAGGATTAGTGATTTAATTATTTTTCTACTTTTTAGGACTTTGATTTCTGAGTTGCTTTTAGTGAAGTCTGTTTATTTAACTCCAATTAAATTGAGTAGTATTAAATTTCAAGCACTTTCAGTTTCGACCACTTTATACTATTTTAGATTTAAGATTTTATTAATAATTTTTGTCACTTTCATCTCATTTAATTTAATTTTAGATTTAGGATGCAAAAGGTAATGATATTAAAATAATGAAAGACTTCATGTCAACAAAGGGTAAAATCTCAAGGTATATAATTAGTTTGGTTTTGGTATTCTATTCAAATAATTCTTTCTAAGAAAATTTGAGAAAAACTTTTTGTGGAAACTTATATTTGATTATTTGGGTATACAATAGTATGTCCATTACTATTTAATTAAATATTCCTTCTATGAAAATTATGACAAAATATAAATACACATTCAAAAAAGACTATAATTAGATATAAATTATCCCAATATTCATGATAATTTTTATATGCATTAACTCAATCANTGGAGGGCACGAGAAGAGGTAGAGGGCGGCCTAAGAAGTATTGGGGAGAGGTGATCAGGCAGGATATGGCGAGGCTCCAGATTTCCGAGGACATGACACTTGATAGGAAGATGTGGAGGTCGAGTATACGAGTTGTAGGTTAGGAGGTAGTTGAGTCGTGCCTTACTTCGTAACATGGTGGGACTAGCCATGTAGGTCCTATTTACTAGCTATCGCTTTTGCTTTACATCTTTCTTCTAGATTTCATGAGGTTCCTATTTTTTCTTATGACTATTGTGGTGATACTAACATTTACTAATATTGTCTCCCTTTACTTTACATCTTTCTTCTGGATTCAATGGTGTTCCTATTTATCCTATGATTGTTGTTGTGATACTAATATTATCTCCCTTTTTTGCCTCTTTTTGCCTCTTTTGTCTTTTTAGTTTTTTAGCCGAGGGTCTTTCGGAAACAGCCTCTCTACTCCTTCGGGGTAGGAGTAAAGTCTGCGTACACACTACCCTCCCCAGACCCCATTAGTGGAATTTTACTGGGTTGTTGTTGTTGTTGTCGTCATATTATAGAGATGGTAGAATAATTAAACTTTAACTATTTAAACGAGATATAATTTGTGGGAAATATATAGAACCCAAAAAAAAAAAAAAAACAATGAGCAAAGGAGCATTGATTTGGACTCGACATGCTTCCTCTGAAATGTATGTTTCACATTTTAGATACATATTTTTGTCCAAAACAGTACTAAATCATCCACCTTTTTCTTACTAACACGCACCTGCAATTGTTACTTAGACATTGGACAATTAGACATAAATGTTGACAGCCTAGAACAGCTTGTATATTTTTAATTCTTTCAGTTGAGTTCCAAGTAATTAATTATTTTATAAAGATGAGATCGAATCCACTAAAACCAGACAATTAATTAATAGTGTACCGACCCCATGAAGCTGCAATTAATTTATGTGCTTTGGTTTTGTCTTATCACCATTACAACTTATCAAAATCCTTCTTTTATCTTCTTCTTTTTGACGAAATCACAAAAATTATTATTGTACGACCAAGAAGTCAATAGGTTCAAGTCGTGCAAAAATTTCTTAAAATGCAAGGTAATGCAATAAACTCAACGTAATCTAATAATACACGGGTTAGATCTCTTTATAATAACATCTTTTTATATAACAATCATTCACTATAAAAGTCAATTTTTTCTTGGAACCAATTTTATGTTATGTTATAATATATATCCACTATAATAGCATTTCATTATAGCAATCAAAAAGTATCGGAACGAACGAGACAGTTATAGAGATGTTTAATAGTATGAGCATAATACAACGAGTTGTGTTTGTCTCTCTTTTTTTGTGAAAAATAAAATTTTAGATTTAAAGCTTGGAGGTTAAAACAACCCAATGGAATCCCACGAGTAGAGTTTGAGAAGAATATTGTGTATACAAACCTTACCCCTACATCAGAAAGATAAAAAAGTTATTTACGATGGACCCTCGGCTCAAGATTGAACCTTGAAGATTAAAAAAGAAAAAAGATATAAAAGAAATAAGAATAAGCAATGCAAAAAGAATAAATTTAAAGCTCCTGCAGGTATGCCTCATAGCCAAGAAGCAGCAACTAATACGTATAGGAATGAAATTCTTTTTGGTAAGGCGATTTTTATATTGTACGAATTCGAATTAGGCAGGATTTCAATGAAAAATAAAAAATAATGTAACTATTAGTATCATTTTAAGACGGGGATAATATTGTGATTTTAAGACAACTAATAGCAGAACCTCAATATTCGCCTGCTTCAACGCGGCCGCAGATCTTCGTTTTCGCCGAGAATATAAATTCTCCACCTTAAATTATCTTAAACACTTGGAACAGCTGGCTCTACTACCAATTGTATCTTGAAACGTAGAGGTTCAGCCTCGGGGAATCTACAGGTTCGGTTCCGAGCCTAATCAAATTCCCAGCCTGTTGATTCGCTTAGTGGGTCCCATTTAGCTTGTCTAACACGTGCTCCAATTATTAACAATATCCTGAATTTGGGGGCATATTGCAATTTTGTCATAATTTTGGATCGAGTGAGGTAGTAGAGATCTTTTGTTTTGTTTTTTCTTTTAATTTTATTACATCGGGGAAAAGAAAAAGACAGTAAACAAAGAGGACAATTATGAGAATCGAACGCATGACTATTTGTGTGAAAAACTCTTACCAGTACCACTAAATTATAGTACTAATTAACTAAAGGTGGTGGGCATGATTATTGTGTGTTTCACGTATTAAAAGTTTCTTTTGGGTGACTTTATAAGTATTGAATTCACGTAATGTTAATTTACAATAAATATTGTATCTAATTTTGAATACTTCACTTGAATTGAAAGAGCTAACGGAAAATGGTTGATGCTAATTCCAAGTTTTACCACTATATTAGATATTGTTTTTTGGTTTAAACAATATTTAGAACATACTGATATCTCTATTAAGAATTTATCTATTTTCGAAACTTGAACCCGGAGTCTCTAGTTGAGAATAAATGAATTCCATGATTATGTATTTGATAACTTAATTATTCTTTTTCCCATTAATATAGCATGGTTGACAAACTAAGCAAATTATTGAATTATCCCAAGTGAATAAAGTAAATAAATACTTTGTTGTAGATAAGTTCAACAACTATTAAGGGAAAATGGTCAAGTTGATAGTATAAAAATGTTTTGTGAGCAGGATGGGAATATCTATATTTATGATTGCATGCTCTACCTTTTTCTTGCGAAAAAAAAGTAAATTTGATCATTTGCGAAAAAACAAGTAAATTAGTTGCAAATCGATATAGTTACTATCGTTTAATATTGCACAATTGATTCTCATTTCATTGTCGAATAGTCGAAGGAGTAGTTGAAACCTAATTATAACCGCCAAAGATAGGATACAATAAAGGAAAAAGAAACGAGGAGCAAAAAGAGAAAAGATGTCAACTATATGAAAAGTATAAAATAAAAAACTTATGACAAACGATGATTAGCGTAGAAATCTCAACACTCTTTTAATACTAAAAGACAACAATAGCAAGTTTTGTATAACGTAGATGCAACAATCATTATATAATTAAGTCAAGCCATTAGTCAATCAATCTTATGGTTCTTATCCAACAATCGAATAGAAACACCTAGCTGTACAAACACTTTCAAGTGAAATATATTGCATATTGTAACTTGGATATCCAATATAAGTTTCAGAAGATATAGTTTATGTATTAAGAAAAAGTAAGTTGATTTGTTGAAGGAGGAGTTAGTGAATGAGCAGCGATGTTGGGAAGCGTATCACGCTAGGTAACGAGCCGATCGGCCATTTAGAGAGTTGTAGCCCCGTTCTCCCATTTACTATTCATTCCCTGCTTAATTGTGGTTATGTGACTTGTCGGGGTAGTTGCTTCGGGTCCGGAGAGGTTTCGAAATGAATTGAGACACTTAGTCTCGAGGTTGGAAGCTTAAGTTGAAAAGGTTGACCAGATGTTGATGTATGTGTAAACAACTCCGGATTGGAGTTATGATGGTTCCATTAGCTCTGTTGGGTGATTTTGGACTTAGGAGCGTGTCTGGATTGTGATTTGAAGGTCTATAGTCGGATTAGGCTTGAACTGGCGAAAGTTGAAAATTTGAAAGTTTGACCGAGATTGGACTTTATGGTTATAGGGCTCAGATTGGGGTTCCGGGAGTTGGAGTAGGTTCGTGGTGTCATTTGTGACTTGTGTGCAAAATTTGAGGTCAATCGGACATAATTTGATTAGTTTCGGCATCGAATGTAGAAGTTGGAAGTTCAAAAGTTCATTAGGCTTGAATCAATACACGATTTGTGGTTTTAGCATTGTTTGATGTAATTGGAAGGCTCGACTAAGTTCGTATCGTGTTGTAGGACTTGTTGGTATATTTGGTTGAGGTCCCGGGGGCCTCGGGGGTGGTTCGGATCGAAATCAAATTAGATTTTGGAGTTTTAGAGGAGCTGGCGTGGTCAGGTCTGGTGCACCCGCACCTGCGAGGGATTGGCCGTAGGTGCGAAGATGCAGAAGCGGTCATGGGGTCATAGATGCGGTTCTGGGTGCGTGGAAGTAGTTGCGCAGGTGCGAGGGAAAATACCGCACCTACGATCTCGCAGATACGGGTGGCATGTCGCAGAAACGGAAAAGGACTTGGGGAGGTTGGTACGCAGAAGCGGACAGATTTGCGCAGAAGCGGGATGTGCGACCGCAGAAGCAGTTGGTCGGCATTAGTGACTTCCGCAGATGCGGAAGGTTGACCATAAAAGCGGTGCCGCAGAAGCGGCTCAATGAACCGCAGAAGCGGAAAGGCTGGGCAGAACATTTAAATTCAAGGGTTCGCGATTTTTATTCATTTTGAACATTTCAAGCTCGGGATTAGGCAATTTTTGAGAGGATTTTCGAGGGGTTTCTTGAGGTAAGTCACTTGTGTTCATTTTTAATCAATAATCTTCTCTCCCCATTGAATTTTCCACCTAATTTATATGTATTTAAGGTGAAATTTGGGAATTTGAGTCTAGAGATTTGGAGAGTTTGATTTGGGGTCTTGGGTGGCGATTTGGTGTCGGATTTTGGTAAATTCGGAGATCATCTAGGTAGTTGCTTGGTGTTCGCGGGCCTTGACTCTCCCCTTTCCCCCCTTATTTTTCAGTTTATTTATTCTGTTTTTACTTCTAGACAGTGTACTAGGCCTTGTTAATTCGTAAATGCTCATGTGCTCAGTGACACCCCGGTTTGAGGAAGAATTATGTATTGAATTATGATTTCCTATCCTGTTTTAAGAGATTTTTCTTTATTTAAACTGTTTTAGTATCTTTCAAAGATTTAAAGTGTTGGAAATATCTGAATAGTCAACTTGCCTAGTACCATGATAGGCGCCATCACGACGGGTTGGTTTAGGGTCGTGATAAGTTGGTATTAGAGCCTAGGTTACATAGGTCTCACGAATCTTGAGCAGGTTTAGTAGAGTCTTGGGGATCGGTACGGAGACGACTTTACTTATCTTCGAGAGGCTGCCGAACCCTTAGGAAATTTCACATTCTTGTATTCTTGTCGTGCAGATTTGTTGATTCGGAACTAAAACTTCTGTTATCCTATTCTCTCACAGATGGTGAGGACACGTGCTACTGGACAGGACGGACAGCTACCAGTACCACTAGCCAGGGCCACGAGAGGTCGAGGTCGTGGTAAGAGCCATGGTAGGGGCAGAGGTGCAGCTCGTACAACAACTAGAGCAACACCTGCAGATCCACCAGTTGCTCCAGCTCAGGAGCAGGTCCCAGATGTGGTGGAGCCAGCTCAGGCACCAGCTGTGCTCATTGTGATTCCAGGTCTTCTTACTTCAATCACTTGGGATAATTCAATAATTTGCTTAGTTTGTCAACCTTGCTATATTAATGGGAAAAAGAATAATTAAGTTATCAAATACATAATGATGGAATTCCTTTATTCTCAACTAGAGACTCCGGGTTCAAGTTTTGAAAATAGATAAATTCCTAATAGAGATATTAGTATATTCTAAATATTGTTTAAACCAAAATCAATTATCTAATATAGTGGTAAAACTTGGAATTTGCATCAAACATTTTCCGTTAGCTCTTTCAATTCAAGTGAAGTATTCAAAATTAGATACAATATTTATTGTAAATTAACATCACGTGAATTCAATACTTGTAAAGTCACCCAAAAGAAGCTTTTAATATGTGAAAACACACAATAATCATGCCCACCACCTTTAGTTANGTATTGAATTCACGTGATGTTAATTTACAATAAATATTGTATCTAATTTTGAATACTTCACTTGAATTGAAAGAGCTAACGGGAAATATTTGATGCAAATTCCAAGTTTTACCACTATATTAGATAATTGTTTTTGGTTTAAACAATATTTAGAATATACTAATATCTCTATTAGGAATTTATCTATTTTCGNTCGAGAGGCTGCCGAACCCTTAGGAAATTTCACATTCTTGTATTCTTGTCGTGCAGATTTGTTGATTCGGAACTAAAACTTCTGTTATCCTATTCTCTCACAGATGGTGAGGACACGTGCTACTGGACAGGACGGACAGCTACCAGTACCACTAGCCAGGGCCACGAGAGGTCGAGGTCGTGGTAAGAGCCATGGTAGGGGCAGAGGTGCAGCTCGTACAACAACTAGAGCAACACCTGCAGATCCACCAGTTGCTCCAGCTCAGGAGCAGGTCCCAGATGTGGTGGAGCCAGCTCAGGCACCAGCTGTGCTCATTGTGATTCCAGGTCTTCTTACTTCAATCACTTGGGATAATTCAATAATTTGCTTAGTTTGTCAACCTTGCTATATTAATGGGAAAAAGAATAATTAAGTTATCAAATACATAATGATGGAATTCCTTTATTCTCAACTAGAGACTCCGGGTTCAAGTTTTGAAAATAGATAAATTCCTAATAGAGATATTAGTATATTCTAAATATTGTTTAAACCAAAATCAATTATCTAATATAGTGGTAAAACTTGGAATTTGCATCAAACATTTTCCGTTAGCTCTTTCAATTCAAGTGAAGTATTCAAAATTAGATACAATATTTATTGTAAATTAACATCACGTGAATTCAATACTTGTAAAGTCACCCAAAAGAAGCTTTTAATATGTGAAAACACACAATAATCATGCCCACCACCTTTAGTTAGTACTATAATTTAGTGGTACTGGTAAGAGTTTTTCACACAAATAGTCATGCGTTCGATTCTCATAATTGTCCTCTTTGTTTACTGTCTTTTTCTTTTCCCCGATGTAATAAAATTAAAAGAAAAAACAAAACAAAAGATCTCTACTACCTCATTCGATCCAAAATTATGGCAAAATTGCAATATGCCCACAAATTCAGGGACGTAAAAACAATTAAGTTCAACAACTATTAAGGGAAAATGGTCAAGTTGATAGTATAAAAATATTTTGTGAGCAGGATGGGATTATCTATATTTATGATTGCATGCTCTACCTTTTTCTTGCGAAAAAACAAGTAAATTTGATGATTTTTATTGCATAATTATTAGTGCAGATCCACATATAGCTGATCTTAATTAGTTGCAAATCGATATAGTTACTATCGTTTAATATTGCACAATTGATTCTCATTTCATTGTCGAATAGTCGGAGTAGTTGAAACCTAATTATAATTGCCAAAGATAGGATACGATAAAGGAAAAAGAAACGAGGAGCAAAAAGAGAAAATATGTCAACTATATGAAAAGTATAAAATAAAAAAATTATGACAAACGATGATTAGCGTAGAAATCTCAACACTCTTTTAGTACTAAAAGACAACAATAGCAAGTTTTGTATAACGTAGATGCAACAATCATTATATAATTAAGTCAAGCCATTAGTCAATCAATATTATGGTTCTTTATCCAACAATCGAATAGAAACACCTAGATGAACAAACACTTTCAAGTGAAATATATTTCATAGTGTAACTTGGATATCCAATATAAGTTTCAGAAGATATAGTTTATGTATTAAGAAAAAGTAAGTTGATTTGTTGCAGAAGGAGTTAGTGAATGAGCAGCGATGTTGGGAAGCGTATCATGCTAGGTAACCAGCCGACCGGCCGTTTAGAGAGTTGTAGTCCCATTCTTCCATTTACTATTCATTCCCTGCTTAATTATGGTTATGTGACTTGTCGGGGTAGTTGCTTCAGATCCGGAGAGGTTTCGAAATGAATTGAGACACTTAGTCTCGAGGTTGGAAGCTTAAGTTGAAAAGGTTGACCGGATGTTGACGTATGTGTAAACGACTCCAGATTGGAGTTATGATAGTTTCATTAGCTCCGTTGGGTGATTTTGGACTTAGGAGCGTGTCTGGATTGTGATTTGAAGGTCTATAGTCGGATTAGGCTTGAAATGGCGAAAGTTGGAAATTTGAAAGTTTGACCGAGATTGGACTTTGTGGTTATCGGGCTCAGATTGGAGTTCCGGGAGTTGGAGTAGGTCCGTGGTGTTATTTGTGACTTGTGTGCAAAATTTGAGGTCAATTGGACGTGATTTGATTAGTTTCGGCATCGAATGTAGAAGTTGGAAGTTCAAAAGTTCATTAGGCTTGAATCGATACGCGATTCATGGTTTTAACGTTGTTTGATGTGATTGGAAGGCTCGACTAAGTTCGTATCGTGTTGTAGGACTTGTTGGTATGTTTGATTGAGATCCCGCGGGCCTCGAGGGTGGTTCGGATCGAAATCAAATTAGATTTTGGAGGAGCTGGTGTGGTCAGGTCTGGTGCAGCTGCACCTGCGAGGGATTGGCCGCAGGTGCGGAGACGCAGAAACGACCATGGGGTCGCAGATGCGGTTCTGAGTGCGTGGAAGTAGTTGCGCAGGTGCGAGAGAAAATACCGCACCTGCGATCTCGCAGATGCGGGTGGCATGTCGCAGAAGCAGAGAAGGATTTGGGGAGGTTGGTACGCAGAAGTGGACAGATTTGCGCAGAAGCGGGATGTGCGACCGCGGAAGCAGTTGGTCGGCATTAGTAACTTCCGTAGATTGGATGGTTGACCGTAAAAGCGGTGCCGCAGAAGCGACTAAAAGAACCGCAGAAGCGGAAAGACTGGGCAGAATATTTAAATTCAAGGGTTCGCGATTTTTCTTCATTTTGAACATTTCAAGATCGGGATTAGGCGATTTTTGAGAGGATATTCGAGGGATTTCTTGAGGTAAGTCACTTGTGTTCATTTTTAATCAATAATCTTGTCTCCCCATTGAATTTTTCATCTAGTTTGTGTGTATTTAAGGTGGAATTTGGGAATTTGAGGATAGAGATTTGGAGAGTTTGATTTGGGGTCTTGGGTGGTGATTTGGTATCGGATTTTGGTAAATTTGGTATGGTTGGACTCGTGGTTGGATGGACTTTCAGATTTTATGACTTTTATCGGATTTCAAGATGTGCGCTCGAGGGCCATCGTTTTAGTCGACTTTTTGACTTTTAATTAAAAAGCTTAGTAATTTCATATGGAATTTATTCCTTTAGCTCGTGTTGATTGTATCGAACTATTTGTAGCTAGATTCGAGGCATTTGGAGGTCGATTCGCGAGGCAAGGGCGTGTTGGTGTAGATATTTATACGGTTTGAGGTAAGTAACACTTCTAAGCGTGGTTCCGAGGGTGTGAAACCCCGAATTTCGCATTATGTGATTGGTGTTGAGGTGACACATGTGCTAAGTGACGGGCATGTAGGCGTGTACCGTAAGAATTATGACTTGGTCGATTTCATGGAACTGAATAGTTGTTAAATCTTGATGTTACCCGTATTTTCACCATGTGCTAGATCTATTGAGCTGTCAGTCATGTTAGAAATCCTGCTTAGGCTATATGATAGTACTATTGGGACCCATAATGGTCGTTCTTTGCTGTAGAACTAATTGCTTAATCTGTCAATTTGTACTCAGTCATAGTTATAACTTGCATATTATGTGTCAGTCTCTATTGTCTTTACATGTTATATCATAACATTATTGTGGGCTGATTATCATGATTCTGGTGAGCCCGAGAGACTGGAGAGGTTATTGACTGAGTAGGGTTGAGGGCCTATTGTGAGTGATATTTATGAGATCGGGTTGAACGTTGTAGCAGGCTTTATTGATTGATGCCAGGATTTGGCTTATTATAGTGCTTGGGCTGGATCGGTCCCTCCGGAGTCTGCACACCCACATTGGGCACAATGCTAGCAGTTATGACATTTGGGATGGATCTGCCCTATTTACTTGCATTTGGGCTGGATCTGCCGTGTTATGTGTTAAATTTTGTTGTGAAATCTGAAAGCATGTCTAAGTTCTTGTTGAAAGTATGTCTAAATTTCTTGTACCTCCACTTGTAGAATGTAAATATCTGAGATATCATTGTTATGTTTTCTATAACTTTCCGTAGTGCTAAATGTTGAAAGTGGACTGTAATAATTAGACTTGTCACTACTTTCAGTCTAAAGGTTAGATTTGTTACTTATTGAGTTGGTTATACTCATGCTTTACCCTGCACCTCGTGTGCAGATCTAGGTGCTTTCGGTTTCGGCGGTTGTTGATTTGCAGAGGCCAGACCTTCGGAGATCATCGAGGTAGCTACTTGGCGTTCGCGGACCTTGACTCTCCCCCTTATTTTTGAGTTTATTTATTCCGCTTTTACTTCCAGACAATGTACTAGACCTTGTTAATTCGTAGATGCTCATGTACTCAGTGACACCCCGGTTTGGGAAAGAATTATGTATTGAATTATGATTTCCTATCTTGTTTTAAGATATTTTCCTTTATTTAAACTATTTTAGTATCCTTCAAAGATTTAAAGGAAATGTCTGAATATTCGTCTTGCTTAGTACCATAATAGGCGACATCACGATGGGTTGGTTTAGGGTCGTGACAAGTTGGTATTAGAGGCTAGGTTAAAAAGGACTCTCGAGCTTTGAGCAGGTTTAGTAGAGTCTTGGAAATCGGTATGGAGACATCTTTACTTATCTTCCAGAGGCTGTCGAACCCTTAAGAAATTTCACATTCTTGTATTCTTGTCGTGCAAATTTGTTGATTTGGAAACTAAAACTTCTGTTATTCTATTCTCTCATATATGGTGAGGACACGTGCTATTAGACAGGACGGACAACCACCAATACCACCAGCCAGGGCCACGAGACTCCGAGGTCGCAATAAGGGTCGCGGTAGGGGCAGAGGTGCAGCTCATACAACAACTAGAGAAGCACCTTCAGATTCACCAGTTGCTCTAGCTTAGGAGCAGGTCCCAGATATGGTGGAGCCAGTGGGCCAGCTCAGGCACCAGCTGTGCCCATTGTGATTCCAGGTCTTCAGGAGGCTTTGGCTTAGATTTTGACGGTGTGCACTAGCTTGCTCAGGCAGTTTCTATTAAGATCGCACCAACCACTTCTCAGGACAGGGATGGTATTCAGACTCCCGCCGCCCGTACTCCAGAACAGGTGATGCAGAGACTTCAGACGCCGGAGGTATTGCCAGCCCAACCGGTTACAGCTGCTCAGGCCCAGGCGGGTCCCGTTATGACTGATGATGAGCAGAGGGAACTTGAGAGATTTGGGAGACTCTAGCCTCCATCATTCAGTGGGGCTGAATCTGAGGATGCCCAGGATTTCTTGGATAGGTGCCAGCGGATTCTTCGCACGACGAGTATTCTGGAGACCAGTGGAGTCTCATTCACTACTTTCCAGTTTACTAGGACTTCCTTCAGATGGTGGGAGGCCTATGAGAGGAGCAAGCCTGTCGGTTCTACACCACTATCATGGCGTGAGTTCTCCGTTCTCTTATTGGAGAAGTTTGTGCCACTGACACTCAGGGAGAAGCTGCGCAGGCAGTTCGAGCAGCTACTCTAGGACGTCCTGTATGTGACCCAGTATGAGATGAGATTTTCAGAGTTGGCTCGTAACGCACTTTGGTTGGTTCCCACCGAGAGGGAGAGGATTAGGAGGTTAATTAATGGCCTCACCTATCAATTGCGTTTTCCTATGACTCGGGAGAGTGTATATGGTATTTAGTTCGACGAGGTGATTGATATTACTCGGTGATTAGAGATGGTCCGTAGTCAGGAGCGTGAGGAGAGGGAGGCCAAGAGGCCTCGTGGATCGAGTGGTTTCAACGGTGTTACTGCTGGGGGTCAGTTCTACCACGACAGGGGTCGAGCTTATTGGCCCGCTCAGATGGCTTGTCAAGTTCACCGTGGTGCATCATATAGCCATTTTTCAAACAGTGCATGTCTGGACCAGTCATCTCTTAATGCTCTTCCAGCTTAGAGTTCATCTCGTGCATCTTTAGTTCAGGGTTCGTCTGCACCAGGTACTTCTGGTAGTTATTCTGGTTCTCGGGGTCCGCCTCAGTATTTGCCACCATTTTCCGAGAGGGGATGTTTTAAGTGTGGAGAGGTGGGTCATGTGAAGAGGTTCTGTCCCCGCCTTATGGGAGGTCCAGTTCAACAGAGCAGTTAGGCCACGACTTCAGCACCAATTACTTCACCACTCGCCCAACCAACTCGGGGTGGGGCTCATGCAGCTAGGGGTCACCCAAGAGGGGGAGGCCAATCAGTGGCGGACATGCCCGATTCTATGATATTCCTGCCAGGCCAGATGCTGTTTCTTCAGATGCAGTGATCACAGGTATTGTCTTAGTATGTCACATGGATGCTTCTGTATTATTTGACCCTAGTTCCACTTATTTGTATGTATCATCGTATTTTTCTCATTATCTGGATATGCCCCGTGAGTCCTTAGTCTCATATGTTCATGTATCTACGCCAGTGGGCGATACTATTATTGTGGACCATGTATATCGTTTATGTGTAGTGACTATTGGGGGATTGGAGACTAGAGTTGATCTCTTATTGCTTAGTATGGTTGATTTCGATGTGATCTTGGGTATGAATTGGTTGTCTCCATGTCATGCTATGTTGTATTGTGACGCTAAGACCGTGACGTTGGCGATACCGGGGTTGCCAAAGATCGAGTGGAGAGGTTCTCTAGACTATGTTCTCAGCAAAGTGATTTCATATTTGAAGGCCCAACGGATGGTTGGGAAGGGTTGTTTATCTTATTTGGCCTTTGTGAGGGATGTTGGTGCTGATACTCCTACTATTGACTCTGTTCTGGTGATGCGAGACTTTCCAGATGTGTTTCCTATAGACCTGCCAGACATGCCGCCCGACAGGGAAATTGACTTTGGTATTGACTTAGTGCTGGGCACTCAGCCCATTTCTATTCCTCCGTATCGTATGGCGCCAGCTAAGTGGAAGGAATTAAAAGAACAACTTTAGTAACTTCTTGATAAGGGGTTTATTAGGCCTAGTGTGTCACCTTGGGGTGCACCGATTCTATTTGTGAAGAAGAAGGATGGTACTATGTGGATGTGCATCAACTATAGGCAGTTGAACAAAGTAACAGTCGATAACAAGTATCCTTAGTCGTGCATTGATGATCTATTTGACCAGCTTCATGTAGCGAGGGTGTTCTCTAAGATTGATTTAAGGTCTGAGTATCATCAGTTGAAGATTCAGGACTCGGATATTCTAAAGACAACATTCAGGACCCGTTATGGTCATTATGAGTTTCTTGTGATGTCTTTTAGTTTGACTAACACCCCAGCAACATTCATGCATCTGAAGAATAATGTATTTTAGCCTTATCTCGACTCTTTTGTCATAGTATTCATTAATGATATCCTGGTATACTCTCGTAGCCAGGAGGAGCATGCCCAACAATTGAATATTGTGTTGCAGCGGTTGAGGGAGGAGAAGCTTTATGCTAAGTTCTCCAAGTGTGAGTTTTGGCTTAGTTCGGTGGCGTTCTTGGGATACGTGGTGTCCAGTGTGGGGATTTAGGTGTATCCGAAGAAGATAGATGCGGTTCAGAGTTGGTCCAGGCCGTCCTCAGCTATTGAGATTCGAAGCTTTCTCGGCTTGGCCGGTTATTATCGTCGCTTCGTGGAGGGTTTCTCGTCTATTACATCACCCTGGACCAAATTGACCCAAAAGGGTGCTACTTTTAGGTGGTCGGATGAGTGTGAAGAGAGCTTTCAAAGCTCAAGACTGCCTTGACCACAACTCCAGTTCTAGTTTTGCCTTCAGCTTTAGGTTCTTATACTGTGTATTGTGATGCTTCTCGGATTGGTATTGGGTGCATCTTGATGCATGAAGGTAGAGTGATTGCTTATGCTTCGCGCTAGTTGAATCCCCAAGAGAAGAACTACCCTGTTCATGATTTGGAGTTGGCTTCCATCGTTCATGCATTGAAGATTTGGAGGCACTATCTCAATGGTGTGTCTTGTGAGGTATTTACAGATCATCAGAGTCTCCAGCACTTGTTCAAACAAAAGGATCTAAATTGAAGGCAGCGGAGATAGTTGAAGATGCTAAAGGACTATGATATTACCATTCTGTATCATCTCGGGAAGGCCAATGTGGTAGATTATGCCTTGAGTAGAAAGGTGGTGAGTATGGGTAGCCTTGCATTCATTCTTGTTGGTGAGAGACCTCTTGCAGTTGATGTTCAGGCCTTGGCCAACCAGTTCGTGGGATTAGATATTTCGGGGACCAGTCGAGTTCAGGCTTGTGTAGTTTCTCGGTCTTCCTTATATGATCGCATCAGAGAGCGCCAGTATGATGATCCCCATTTGCTTGTCCTTAGGGACACAGTTCAAAACGGTGGTGCCAACGATGTTACTATTGGAGATGACGGTGTGTTGAGGATGCAGGGTTGGATTTTTGTGCCTAATGTAGATGGGCTACGTGAGTTGATTCTTGAGGAGGCCCACAGTTCGCGGTATTTCATTTATCCAGGTGCCGCGAAGATGTACCAGGAATTGAGGCAGCATTATTGGTAGAAGAGAATAAAGAAGGATATAGTGGGGTTTGTAGATCGATGCCTTAACTATCAGCAGATGAAGTATGAGCATCAGAGACCGGGTGGATTGCTTCAGAGGCTAGATATTCCATTGTGGAAATAAGAGTGGATCACCATGGGCTTTGTAGTTAGGCTCCCACGGACTTCGAGAAAGTTGGATGCTATTTGGGTGATTGTGGATCGGCTGACCAAGTTCGTGCACTTCATTCCAGTTGGGACTACCTATTCTTCGGAGTAGTTGGCTGAGATTTACATCAGCGAGATTGTTCGTCTTCACAGTGTGCAAGTGTTCATCATTTCAGATCGGGGCACGCAGTTTACATCACAGTTTTAGAGATCCGTGCAATGAGAGTTGGGCACCCAGGTTAAGTTGAGGACAACATTTCACCCTCAGACGGACGGACAGTCCGAGCACACTATTCAGATATTGGAGGATATGTTACGCGCTTGTGTAATAGATTTTGGGGGTTCTTGGGATCAATTTCTGCCGCTCGCGGAGTTTGTCTACAACAACAGCTACCAGTCGAGCATTCAGATGGCTCTGTATGAGGCTCTGTACAGGAGACAATGTCGATCTCCAGTGGGTTGGTTTGAGCCGGGTGAGGCTAGGTTATTGGGTACTGACTTGGTTCAGGATGATTTGGATAAGGTTAGATTGATTCAGGATTAGCTTCGCACTACGCAGTCTAGATATAAGAGTTAAACCGATAGGAAGGTTTGGGATGTTGCTTTCATGGTTGGAGAGAAGGTACTTCTCAAGTTTTCACCCATGAAGGATGTTATGAGGTTTTGGAAAAGGGAAAGTTGAGCCCTCGGTATATTGGGTCGTTTGAGGTACTTTAGAGGATTGGAGAGGTGGCTTACAAGCTTGCCTTGCCACCTAGATTTTCGAGTGTGCATCCAGTATTTCATGTTTCTATGCTCCGAAAGTATGTTGGCGATCCGTCTCATGTTTTGGATTTCAGCACGGTTTAGTTGGATGGTGATTTGACTGATGATATGGAGCCGGTGGCCATTTTGGACCGGCAGGTTCGAAAGTTGAGGTCAAAGGACATAACTTCAGTAAAGGTGTAGTGGAGAGGTCAGCCAGTTAAGGAGGCTACTTGGAAGACCGAGCGGGAGGTGCAGAGTAGATATCCATGCCTATTTAAGACTCTAGGTACGTTTCTAGACCCGTTCGAGGACGAACGTTTATTTAAGAGGGGGAGGATGTAATGACCCGGTAGGTCATTTTGAGAGTTGTAGCCCCGTTCCCCCATTTACTGTTCATTCCTTGCTTAATTGTGGTTATGTGACTTGCTGGGGTAGTTGGTTCGAGTCCGGAGAGATTTCGGAATGAATTAAGACACTTAGTCTCAAGGTTGACCGAATGTTGACTTATGTGTAAATGACTCTGGATTAGAGTTATGATGGCTACGTTAGCTGCGTTGGGTAATTTTGGACTTAGGAGCATGTCCGGATTGTGATTTGGAGGTCTATAGTCAGATTAAGCTTAAAATGGCAAAAGTTAGAAATTTGGAAGTTTGACCGAGAGTGGACTTTGTGATTACTGGGCTCAGATTGGGGTTTCGGGAGTTAGAGTAGGTCAGAGATGTCATTTTTGACTTGTGTGCACACTTTGAGGTCAATCGGACGTGATTTGATAGGTTTTAGCATCGAATGTAGAAGTTGGAAGTTCAAAACATCATTAGGCTTGAATCGATATGCGATTCTTGGTTTTAACGTTGTTTGATGTGATTGGAAGGCTCGACTAAGTTTGTATCATGTTGTAGGACTTTTTGGTATTTTGGTTGGGGTCCCGGGGGGCCTCGGGGGTGGTTCGGATTGAAATCAAATTGGATTTTGGAGTTGTGGAAGAATTGGTGTGGTCAGGACTGGTGCAACCGCACCTGCGAGGGATTGGCCGCAGGTGCGTAGATGCAGAAGCGGCCATGGGGTCGCAGATGCGGTTCTGGGTGCGTGGAAGTAGTTGCGCAAGTGCGAGGGAAAATACCGCACCTGCGATCTCGCAAATGTAGGTGGCATGTCGTAGAAGCGGAAAAGGACTTAGGGTGGTTGGTACACAGAAGCGCACCCACAGAAGCGGTTGGTCGGCATTAGTGACTTTCGCAGATGCAGATGGTTGACCGCAAAAGCAGTGCCACATATGCAGCTAAATGAACCGCATAAGCGGAAAGGCAGGGCAAAACATTAAAATTCAAGGGTTCGCAATTTTTCTTCATTTTGAACATTTCAAGCTCGAGATTAGGCAATGTTTGAGAGGACTTTCGAGGGGTTGCTTGAGGTAAGTCACTTATGTTCATTTTTAATCAATAATCTTGTCTCCCCATTGAATTTTCCACTTAGTTTGTGTGTATTTAAGTGAAATGTGGGAATTTGAGGTTAAGGATTTGGGGTCTTGGGTGGCGATTTGGTGTCATATTTTGGTAAATTTGATATGGTTAGACTCGTGGTTGAATGAGCTTTCGGATTTTATGACTTTTATCGGATTTCAAGACATGAGGCTGGGGGCCAACTTTTGAGTCGACTTTTTGACTATTAATTAAATAGTTTAGTAATTTCATATGGAATTTATTCCTTTAGCTCGTGTTGATTGTATCAAACTATTTGTGGCTAGATTCGAGGCATTTGGAGGTCGATTCGCGAGGCAAGGGTGTGTTGGAGTAGAGATTTACACGGTTTGAGATAAGTAACACTTCTAAGCTTGGTTCTGAGGGTGTGAAACCCCGAATTTCACATTATGTGATTGGTGTTGAGGTGACACATGTGCTAAGTGACGGGCATGTAGGCGTGTACCGTAAGAATTGTGACTTGGTCGATTCAATAGAACTGAATAGTTGTTAAATCTTGATGTTACCCATATTTTCACCATGTGCTAGATCTATTGAGCTGTCGGTCATGTTAGAAATCCTGCTTAGGTTATATGATAGTAGTACTGGGACCCACAATGGTCGTTCTTTCCTGTAGAACTAATTGCTTAATCTATCAATTTGTACTCAGTCACAGTTATAACTTGCATATTATGTCTCAGTCTTAGTTGTCTTTACATATTATATCATATCATCATTGTGGGTTGATTATCATGATTCTGGTGAGCCCGAGAGAGTGGAAAGGTTATTGACCGAGTAGCGTCGATGACCTATTGTGAGTGATATTTATGGGATTGGGTTTCACATCGCAACATACTTTATCGATTGATGCCATGATTTGGCTTATTAAAGCGATTGGGATGGATCGGCCCCTCCGATGTCTGCACACCCATAATGGGTGCAATGCTAGCATTTATGACATTTGGCTTTTATGTGTTAAAGTTTGTTGTGAAATATGAAAGCATGTCTAAGTTCTTGTTGAAAGCATGTCTAAATTTCTTGTACCTCTACTTGTAGAATATAAATATCTGAGATATCATTGTTATGTTTTCTGTAACTTTCAGTACTGTTAAATGTTAAAAGTGGACCGTAATAATTAGACTTGTCACTACTTTCAGTTCAAATGTTAGATTTGTTACTTATTGATTTTATTGTACTCATGCTACATCCTGCACCTCGTTTGCAGATCGAGGTGCTTCCTGTTTTGACGGTTGTTGATTTGCGAAGGCCAGACCTTCGGAGATGATCGAGGTAGCTATTTGGCGTTTGCAGACCTTGACTCTCCCCCCTTATTTTTCAGTTTATTTGTTCTGTCTTTACTTTCGGACAGTGTACTAGACCTTGTTAATTCATAGACGCTAATGTACTCAGTGACACCCCGATTTTGGGAAGAATTATGTATTGAATTATGATTTCCTATCCCGTTTTAAGAGATTTTCCTTTAATTAAATTGTTTTAGTATCTTTCAAAGATTTAAAGTGTTGGAAATGTCTGAATTTTCGGCTTCCCTAGTACCATGATAGGCGCCATCATGACGGGTTAGTTTAGGCCGTGACAGTCTAATAGAAGAGAAAAAAATATTTAAAAGAGAAAAGTAATAAATTTTACGAGACAAGACAAGACAAGATCTACGTGGTTCGACAATTTTTGCCTACTCTACGGCCACACAAAGAATAACTCTTTATTAATTGAAGTGAAAGAAGAAGTTGAGGGATAATTTACAACTGAAGGAGGGAATGTCTATTTATAGGCAGAACATCTGCTGAATGAAATTTTTTAGCGAATGTGAATACGAAGAAGAAGGCACCGCAAATTGCTCGCCGAATTCTTCTTTCACATTTGCAACCTGCCAATTTTGACTTGGTGGGTGAGAGAGGCTGCCGCAAAATTTTTCCATGTTTTCTTTCTTCTCTTTTTCTCTTTGTCTTATTTTACAGCTTTTACTTTTCTTTCTTTATTTTACCAAGAAAGGGGTTTGTTCCCATCAATCTTCCCCTCAAACCCATACATCTGCTATTCTTTGATGTGGCACCTTCACATTATCAATCTTGAAGGCTAACTGCGGTAGTGCACAACCTCAGTTTGTCAACACCGATAACTTTGGTCAACATGTCTGACGGGTTCTTCGATCATGGTATCTTCTGCAGGGAAAAAGTTCCTTCATTTAGTAACTCTCGGATGTGATGATACCTCAGCTGGAATGCTTCGATCTTGCATGAAACATTGGATTCTTGGCAAGATGAATTGCATTCTAGCTATCGTTGAAAAGCTCATAATTGCCCTGCTCTTTACCTATCTCTTTAAGAAAGTTCTTGAGCCAGATTATCTCTTTTCTAGCTTCTGATATTGCCATGTACTCTGCTTCTGTGGTATATAGAGAAACACTTTTCTGAAATCTAGATATCCAGCTAATAGCAGTACCACCTAAGGTGAACGCGTAGCCTGTGGTACTTTTGCGACTATCCAGATCGCCGCCTAAATTTACATTAGCAAAACCTTGTAAGATAATATTGCTCCTTGTAAAACAAAGTGACATACCTGAGGTGCCTTTGAGATATCACAATATCTATTTTATACCTTCCCAATGCTCATTTCCTGGATCTGACATCTATCTACTAACAACTCCAACTGCATGGGCTATGTCAGGTCTAGTGCAAACCATAGCATATATCAAATTTCATACTGCTGAAGCATATGGAACTTTGGACATGTACCTCCTTTCTTCACCTGTCTTAGGTGATTGGTCCTTCGACATATTAAGATGGCTTCCGAGTGAAGTGCTTTTGGTCTTTGCATCATAAATACTAAACCTGCTTAGTACCTTCTGTATGTACTTTCATTCAGACCTGTTTCTGCTAATCCTCATCCTAAGCATTTGCTTAGCTGGTCCTAAGTCTTTCATTTCAAACTCCTCTGCCAGTTGTTGCTTAACCCTGTTGATCTCATTTATGCTAGATCCTACAATTAGCATATCATCAACAGACAACAGTAAAATGATATAAGATTTATCAAGATATTTGATATAACAGCAATGGTCCATCTCACATCGTGTGAAACCATTATTATGCATGAAGGCATCAAATTTCTTGTACCATTTTCGGGGTGCTTGTTTCAAACCATACAAACTCTTCTTCAACTTACACATAAGGTTTTCTTTACCAGAAACTTGAAAACCTTCAGGTTGCTTCATATAGATGTCTTCTTTAAGGTCACCATGCAAGAAAGCAGTTTTAACATCTAACTACTCCAAATGCAAATTTTCTGCAGCTGCGATATTTAGCACCAACCTGGTAGTAGTTAATCTGTCTACAGGAGAGAAGATCTCGGTGTAGTCACTCCCTTCCTTCTGCTTAAATCCTTTTACTACTAATTGAGCTTTGTATCTCTTCTTACCATCATGCTCTTCCTTGACCCTGTACACCCACTTGTTTTGAAATGCCTTCTTTCCTTTTGGTAACTCTGTAAGTATCCATGTTTTATTCTGTTGAAGAGAATTCATCTCTTCTTTCATGGCTAGCTTCCACTTATCAGAGCTTATCACCTGTATTGCTTTAACAAAATGCTCTGGTTCTCCAGCATTAGTCAGAAGTAAATAGTGGAGAGAGAGAGTTAACCTACCTGGAGCATTCGTGACTCTTTTAGATCTCCTTAATGTAGGTTCACAATTAACTGATCCCTAATTTGATTCAAGTCCCGACTCCATATCTGGTTCTCCATATGATTCTATCTCTAGTTCTGGTTCTGATTCTGATTCAGATTCGGCTTCTGGTTCGGCATCTTCAATTTTAGATCCAATTGTAGTCTCTTTAGCCACTTCATTTTTTGAGATTTCTTCTAACTCAACTGTTTCAAATGTCTGTCTGCTGGTGCTAGTTGGTTCTACTTCAAGCTTGTCTTTGTACATCACATTTTCATTAAATGTGACATTCATGTGTCTTAGGATCTTTCTATTCTGATCACCCCAAAATCGATAACCAAAATTATCATCACCATAGCCAATAAAGAAATATTTCTTGGCTTTAGGATCAAGCTTATCTCTATCATTAGAGTTTACATGCACATAAGCAAACAACTAAAAATTTTCAAATGTGAGAGAGTTACCTCCTTTCTTGTCCATACCTCATCAGGAATTTCAAAATTCAGCAGTGCAGAGGGTCCTCTATTTATGAGGTAAGTTGTTGTGTTAACAACCTCGGCCGAAAAAATACTTTGGCAATCCAGAATGTATTCTCATATTTCTGGCTCGTTCATTCAAGGTTCTGTTCATCCTCCCAGCAATGCCAGTTTGTTCGGGTGTTCCAGAAACTATCTTGATCATTCTGATCCCATTCTCCGAGCAGAATGCTTTGAACTCTTGACTATCATATTCTCCTCCATTGTCAGACTTCAGACTTTTTAACTTTAGGTTTGTCTGATTTTCAACTTCTGCTTTCCATCTTTTAAAGGTACCAAATACATCAGATTTATTTTTCAAAAAATAAACCATACCTTTCTTGTGGAATCGTCAATGAAGGTAACATAATAGCGTGAGCCTCCCAGAGAAGTTACAGGAGTTGGTCCCCACACATCTGTATGCACTAGTTCCAGCATCTCTTTCTTTGTCGTCCTTCCCGTCTTTGAGAAACTAACTCTTTTTTGTTTACCATAAATGCAATCTTCGCACAAACCTAATTCAACATGCTTTAGGTTTGGCAACTTTTCTTTGGATGCCAACAACTTCATTCCCTTCTCACTCATATGCCCGAGCCTCTGCTATTATAATGTTGTATCACGAATATGATCAACTGTTAATATAGTATCTCTCTGTATTGCAGTTGCATACAGTGTTTCCTTTTTGAAGCCTCGTGTCACAACCAAATTTTCTTTGGTTATCTTCCACGATCCATTACCAAATGCTGTTCTATATCTTTCACTGTCAATCTGACCCATAGATATCAGATTTTTCTTGAGGCTAGGAACATGTCGGATATTTTGTAATTTCTTTAGCATGCCTTGTAAAGTATTTATATGAAATTCACCTTTCCCGACAATGTACAGAGGTTCGCTGTCTGCTAGATAAACCTTTTCAAATTTTTAGCAATATAATTATGCAATAATTCTTTGCATGATGTAGAGTGAAAGGATGCACCTGAGTCCAGAATCCAATATTCGACTGGACTGTCTGCACAACAAATTAGTGCATCATCGACTTGTTCAACAATTGCATTTGCTGAATTATCATCCTTGTATTGATCGTTCTTCTTCTTTTTTGTCTCTCTACACTGACTACTGTAGTGACCCTTTTTATCACAATTCCAACACGTAATGTCTTTGCGAATTTTGGATTGCCCTCTTCTCCTTGACTTTGAGCTGCCACGACCATGACTTTGTCCTCTTTGACTGATTCTCCCCCTACTTTCGGTATTCCAAGAAGATCCTGGGGAATCACTTGATTCTCTCCGACGAATATCTTTGCTTAGAACCAGGTCTCAATATCATCCAATTTGAGTTTGGTACTTCCCGATGAACTGCTAACTGCAGTTATTGTTGCAGACCAACTCTCCGGTAGAGATGATAGTAGAATTAATGCCCCGACTTCATCATCAAATGTTATATTGACAGAACTCAACTGAGTTAATATTACATTAAATTCATTGATATGTTTCGTACCAGATCCACCTTCTGGCATCTTTAAGTTGAACAATTGACGCATCAAATAGACTTTATTTGAAGCAGATGGCTTCTCATACATATTTGATAACGCCTTCATCAGGCATGCAATGGTCTTCTTATTAATGATGTTAAATGACACATTTCGTGTTAGCGTCAAATGAGTCACACCAAGAGCTTGGCGATCTAATAGATCCCAATCCGCTTTGTCCATATTCTCTGGTTTTACCTCGGTCAAAGGTAAGTGTAATGTTTTCTGGTACAAATAATCCTCTATCTGCATTTTCCAGAATCCAAAATCTTTGCCATTGAACTTTTCAATCCTAACCTTCCCTTCTTCCTGTCACGCCCCATTTTTCTCACGAAAAGCAGGCTTCGACACGTGACAACTCCTTTTAGAATGGGAGATAGAGTGATAAAGGAGAAGAGTCGCCATCTAATGATTTTAAGGTGCGTTAGGGCACCTATTATGCAGATAACTCTGTTTGACTAGTCAACGCCACCAAAGATCGGGTAAGGGCTCAAGTTACCTCAAAGAGAAGGTGTTAGGCACTCTTCGAGGTCCACAACTGTGGATTCCAGCCGAACTTAAGATTATGTGGATTACGATTAAGCTAGATGATCAAATAAACAAAGGGAATTCAAAAGTCAAAGAACTTTATTACAATATGATTAATACAAATCTTAGTGCGAATATAGGGATACAACTATTTAGATCTAATAACAACATATAAAGAGGGGGGGGGTCCTAAATGTTTTTAGCCTAAAGGATTACCCCGTGCAACATAAATAATACTTCG